>JAODAL010005174.1:35000-146906 GCA_025379985.1 Phyllomedusa bahiana | reverse complement strand
TCTCCAATAGGGCAGCATAAACCACCTGACAGGTTCACTTTAACTATAAAAACGAGCTTATTATGACGAGTAACAAAATGATTATATGCATTATTAATCTAAGGAAGGCACATTACTGGTCTGCATGGGTTTACACAATTTATAGAGCATGAATAGTACAATGTGCTGTGCTATTCTTACTGTACAAGTTATGGAGACTTTGTCACACACCAGACTGATAAAATTCTAAGTCGTTGGGGTTCATCAGGATGTGCTGGTTTATTCTTCACAACAGATCTGCAGGACTATTGTTGCTTCTTTGTATATAGAGCCTAAGGGTGAGTTCATGTGCTGCTTAATGCAGGCATATGGCGGCATGTACTTTGCATACCGCTATACGGCTGCTGCTGCTGCTAGCTAGCACGTACTTCTAAAGCGCTCCTTGCCAGCTCCCATTCACTTTCGTTTTCTCCGGCGTGTAAGCAGTGAAAACATCAGGTAATCATAGCACTCAATGACTTCTATGATCTAACAGAAATTGAGGGCTAGACTTTGGGCGTATTGCAGCGCAATTACTCCCCAAAGTGCGGGGAGTGTCCCTGAAGGACAACTGTTCACAAAAGGAGAGCAATGTTTGTCATATGTAATATCATCATATTATCTGTGATTTTCCTTAAAGGTGTCTTCCCGTCTTAGACATTTCAGGTGTAGTCAGAATTCACATAAAATATAATGGAGAGTACCTCACAAGCACAACTTACTCTCCATTTTACACAGGGATTTTTAGGAGCCCATTCTCAAGATAGATGTAGGTTTCAGTGGTGAGAGCGGTACCTATCAGACTTTTATGGCATTTCAATAAGATATGTTTAAGATTGGAAAACTCCCTTAACAATGCAAGTATACTTTTTACATTATTTAAGTTCCAAATTATTATCATCTGTACTGATAGATCAAACTAGCTCTCTATTCCCCAAAACAGCAGATACCTAAAATTATTCCTATTGGAATTGACAGATACAGTTGAAACCAGAAGTTTACATACACTATATAAGAAACACATATGCATGTTTTTCTCACTATCAGAATAAACCTTACCCAATTAAGGTCAATTAGGAACCAAAATTATTTATATTTGCCAAATGCCAGAATAATGAGAGAGAGAAAATGTTTTAAGGCATTTTTATTACTTTCTGCAAAGTCAAAAGTTTACATACCCTGGGATTACTATGCCTTTTAACAATTTGGGACAGCCCACATGATGATGTCATGTCTTTGGAAGCTTCTGAATTTATTGAATTAATTTTTTTTTCCGTTACCCCCATATTATTGTTCATTTTATATACAGATCGGCACAACTTCGTGAGTATTATCATTTGATTTTGGCCATGTACAGTTTTACTACAGATTGCATTAGAAAACCCATAAGAGCATCGCTCGCTCTCCCATTGGTCCAAATAACCACGCCTCTTTTAAATTAGCCAATCACAAACAGAGCTCGCTCTGCATTTCTTTTCCCATAGAACTCTATGAGAAAGTAGCTCAGCCGCTGATTGGCTAAGCAGGACGAGCCCCTCTTCCCTCAACCAATCACAGTCCTAGAATATTTCCCATAGAGAGTAATAACTTTTAGGGCACCCTTCTATCACGCCCTTCTTTCTCCATTCAAAATAGACACACTACATATGATTGGTGGATTCATATCTGCCGCCTGGGCTCAACCAATCAGCTCTTTTCTGGCTTTTTTACTGTATTTTGAACTGTCCGCCTTTTCATTTGATTGGTCCATACTTCTCCATATCTTATAATGGGTCCCTGTAGCTCCTATTCTGATTGGTTGGTTTCTGCCGACCAATGAGAAGAGCTTAAACAATTTGAATTACTGTATTTCCCAGCAATTCTCTATATCCCAATTCCTTATGTAGCGCCGGTCTCGGCGACAAACGCGTTGTTAGGGATTTGATTGATTTATGTTTATAGAAGGTTTCAGCTCTTTTTCAGATAATATTTTACACCTAATAAAAATGTTTTTTTTAATCATACTCCACGCCGCACGGCTCTGAGAGCCGAGATTTCATTGCCCCGATCTCTCCATAAATAACCATGGGACAAGTAGCTCGCGCTCTGATTGGCCGAGATAGCCAAGCCCCCGCTAGTTCAACCAATCAGCTCTTTTCTGCCTTTTTACTGTATTTTGAACTGTCCCGCCTTTGAATTTGATTGGTCAATATTTATCCATAGGTTAGAATGGGTCCCTGTCGCTCCTATTCTTATTGACCGAGATAGCCAAGCTCCTGCTAGTTCAACCAATCAGCTCGTTTCTGCATTTTTACTGTATTTTGAACTGTCCCGCCTTTGAATTTGATTGGTCAATATTTCTCCATAGGTTAGAATGGGTCCCTGTCGCTCCAATTCTGGTTGGCTGAGATAGCCAAGCCCCCGCTAGTTCAACCAATCAGCTCTTTTCTGCCTTTTTACTGTATTTTGAACTGTCCCGCCTTTGAATGTAATTGGTCAATATTTCTCCATAGGGTAGAATGGGTCCCTGTCGCTCCTCTTCTGATTGGCTGAGATAGCCAAGCCCCCGCTAGTTCAACCAATCAGCTCTTTTCTGCATTTTTACTGTGTTTTGAATGGTCCCGCCTTTGAATTTGATTGGTCAATATTTCTCCATAGGTTAGAATGGGTCCCTGTCGCTCCTATTATGATTGGCAAGGATTGCTAAGCCCCGCTAGCTCAACCAATCAGCTCTTTTCAGCATTTTTACTGTATTTTGAACTGTCCCGCCTTTAATTTTGATTGGTCCATACTTCTCCATAGGTTTTAATGGGTCACTGTCGCTCCTATTCTGATTGGATGGTTTATGCTGACCAATGAGAATAGCTTACAGAATTTGAATTACTGTAATTCCCGGCAATTTCTTGATTTTTTTTAAGTGATTTTATTTATGTATTTTTTTAGTAGGTTTCAGTTTTTTTTCCGAGAATGTTTTACGCCTTTACAAAGGCGATTTTTTTGATTCATACTCCGCACGGACATCTTTAATGATTTCTCGCTGTTTTCCAGCCTGTCTCAAATCAGAATACATGTTCGGTGCAGTCCCGCACTGCGCCTAAGTCGCGCACTGCGCCCCACACACTGAAGAGGCGCGGCGGACTTTTCACCGCATGTATGAGCGCACCTCCTCGGATGGCGAATCTTAGGCGCAGCCCTGCACTGCGCCCAAGTCCCCGCACTGCGCCCCACACACTGGTGAGGTGCGGCGGACTTTACATGATATATATGAACGCACTACCTCGGGCAGCAAATCTTAGGCGCAGTCCCGCACTGCGCCTCACACACTGGCGAGGTGCGGCGGACTTTACATGATATGTATGAGCGCGCCCCAGCGCCGACATAAATCAGGCGCAAATTTCGCCGGAAAACTGACGTGGCGAGCTTCATACATTTTGTCCAAACTTGTGAATGTATTTTAATTCACACCAGAAACACACTGCTTCTGTGTGCAACAGCATGGGAAGTCTAAAGAAATCAGCCAACATATCAGGAATTGTGGACTTGCACAAGTCTGATTCATCCTTGGCAGCAATTTCCAGATACATGAAGGTGTCTCGTTCATCTGTACAAGCAATTATACGCAAGTACAAACAAGAGGGGAATGTTCATTCATTATGCCGCTCAGGAAGGAGACGAGTTACGTGTTTCAGAGATGAACGTGCTTTGGTCCGACATGTGCATATCAACCCAAGAACAAAAGCAAAAGACCTTGTGAAGATGCTGGCAGAAGCTGGTAAGATTGTGTCAATATCCACAGTGAAACGAGTACTGGATCAACATAGGCTGAAAGGCCACTCTGCCAGGAAGAAGCCATTACTCCAAAAGAAACATATAAAAGCCAGAATAATGTTTGCAAATGCTGACAGGAACAAAGACCTACATTTTTGGAGACATGTCCAGTGGTGTGACAAAACTAATATTGAACTGTTTGGCCATAATGACCATCGTTACATTTGGAGGAAAAAGGGAGAAGCTTGAAAGACTAAGAACACTATCCCAGCTGTGAAACACAGGTGTGGCAGCATTATGTTGTGGGGTTGTTTTGCTGCAGGAGGGACTGGTGCACTTCACAAAATAGATGGCATCATGAGGAAAAAAGATTATGTGGCAATACTGAAGCAACATCTCAAGACATCAGCCAGGAAGTTAAAGCTTGAGCGGAAATGGATCTTCCAAACAGAAAATGACCCGAAGCTACTGCCAAACTGGTTACAAAGTGGCTTAAGAATAACTAAGTCAATGTTTTGGAGTGGCCATCACAATCCTATTGAAAATTTATAGGCAAAGCTGAAAAGGCAGGTGCGAGCAAAGTGAACTAAAACCATGACTCAGTTACACTAGTTCTGTCAGGAGGAATGTCCAAAATTTCTACCAACTATTGTGAGAAGATTGTGGAAGGATATTATTCTGGCATATGGCAAATATAAATAATTTTGGTTCCTAATCGCACTAAAACAGGTAAGGTTTATTCTGATTTCATGTCAGATAGTGAGAAAAACATGCATATGTGTCTTTTTATAAAGTATATGTAAACATTCTGATTTCAACTGTAACTACAATATTAAGACTGACTTGGACATGGCAGAGTTACTTGTTTTCTGTTTGTTTCCAAAAACGTCTGCAAAATTCTGACTTTTTTTGGAATCGTTGCCATTACATCATTTTGGAATTGTGTTTGTTATTTCTGGATCTTCTCCCTCCATCACTATGCCCATTAAAGCAATGATGACGAACAATGCAATTTTAACTCATTTCCATCCAAGGTTATGACCATCTCTCTCATGAAAAATGGCCCATATTGCTTTCTTCTACTTCCCAGCAGTAACAGAAAGTACCCAGCTGCAAAAACCTATGCCTTTTCCTGTATGGAATGCAATGCACTGACTTCATTCCATGATCTAAACGAGTGGTGGGAAACCTTTATTCTGCTAAGGCAATTTTGATGTTTATAACATCATTACCAGGCCATACAAAATTATGAACTTAGAAATGAGCCCGCTGTATTTGGTCAAACATTTAATTAACTCACCCCTAATGTGATGATGGGAGCTGCTTCTCTCTCTGATCAGCACAGGTGCAGATAGACATAGCTGAACGGACGAGCACATCAGCTGCAAATCTCATGCGTTACAGCAAATCGGGGGAGAAAAGGCATGGACAAGAGTTGTAACGGAAATGCTGGATGTCCCTCCCCCTTCTAAATTCACATGCAATACCCCTGAAACTGCACCCCTCTCCCAGGCTTTGATACACATTGGGGTATAAAAGGCATGGATGAAAGCTGTAACTGAAAGGCTGACTGCAGGGCCGTTCCTAGGCTGAACTGAACTGCACTCAGGGCGACGTGAAGAAATTTCGCACACTCCCCTCTCCCCCGTTACATAATGCACCACAATGCGACACATTGCATCACCCAAATATACAAAAAGCTCTAACGCAATGTGCTACGTATGAAACTACTAAATAATAGTCGTACAGTTACCAAATAACACTGCTACACAAAATCATAATCCCAGGCTAATAGTACCAATTTCCTAATAAGACCACATATCACCAGCACAAAGTGATCGAATAATACCACCACACCATGACCACATATCACCAACACATAGTGACTGAATAATACACAATACCATTACTGAATACAAACCATTATACTACAACCTATATTACCAGCATACAGTGACCATACAGTAGTGGATACCAGATGTACACAGGCTCTACATATAAATGATTACAGTAAAGTTACATCCAGGCACTTACAGGAGACGTCTCTGAAGAGTTGTTCTCTTTCTCTTCTCCTTCTCCATCTGTCCCAGACCGCCATGATGACTTCTCCCGGCCTCGACTCTTCACTGTAGAGTATACAAAACAAACATCTTAGACTCCTCACTTTATCAGCACTTCTCTACCAATTCGTATCTCTATACAAACTCCCATCTATAGCACCTCATATAGTAGCCATGTGATATGCCCACTGTAGCAACACAGTAGCCCCCTGTAGCCAGGTAATATGTCCCCTGTATCCATGTAGTAATTCCTGTAGCCTGATAGTTGCCCATATAGCCATGTAGTAGCCCCTGTAGCCAGGTAATATGTCCCCTGTAGCCAGTCAGTAGCACATGTACCCAGAAAGTAGCCCCTGTAGCCATGTAGTAGCCCCCTGTAGCCAGAAAGTAGCCCCTATAGCAATGTAGAAGCCCCCTGTAGACATGTAGTAGCCCCCTGTAGCCAGGTAGTAGCCCATGTAGCAGCCCTTATAGCCAGGTAGTAGCCCATATAGCCAGGTATGAGCCCCTGTAGTAGCCCCTATAGCTGTGTAGTAGCCCCCAATGTAGTAGTCCCCTATAGCCGTATAGTAGCCCCCTTGTAGCCAGATAGTAGCCATCTATAGCTGTGTAGTAGCCCCCTATAGCGGTGTAGTAGCCCCCATGTAGCCAGGTAGTAGCCCTTATGTAGCCAGGTAGTAGCCCCCTATAGCTGTGTAGTAGCCCCCATGTAGCCCGGTAGTAGCCCTCATGTAGCAGCCCCCTATAGCTGTGCAGTAGCGCCCTGCGGTCAGGTAATTGCCCCTTTTAGTCAGATAGTAGTCCCCTGCAGTTAATGATAATACGATTTTAAAAAAAACCATACTCACCTCGCCACTGTCCCCTTCTCCACATCCGGGAGCTGCTGAGGAGAGTAAGCGGCATGACGTCATCACTTACACTGTCCCAGGGATCTCCTTGGCGGCAGAGCCGCCAACTTAGGAGATTCGGCTGCGCAGGGGGCGTGATGAAAGGCGTGCGTCCCCTGCGATGCTGATACATACAGGGGGAAGCCAGGAGGGGAACGATCCTGTCTTCTCCCTGTACCAGCAGCTGCACAGCGAGTGTGCAGCTGCTGACTGACTCAGTGCAGACGTTTTACAATGGCCAGAGTCAGAGGCCAATCCCCCGGTGGGCGAGGTGGGTTGCCGCGGCGCCCCCCTCGGATGATCGGGCCCCGGCACACCGGGCGAATGCCCGCCTTGCCCACCCCTAGGAACGGTTGTGGTGTGACACGCCCTCAGATCGCCCCCACATCTTAGGCGCATTACAAAGTGCTGCAAGCGCCCGATAATGTGCCTAATTTTAGAGTTCGCCTGATTATAAATCTAGAGAACAGGGTGAAAGGATGCCAGACTAATGGCGCAGCCCCGTACATACATGTCACCCATAGTCCTTACAGGTCCACTATTTGGCACCATAATGTCCTCTAGAAGTATCTTCATATTACAAAATCTGATGAAAAATGATACTATTTTTTAACAATGGTACCATATAAATAATTGACAAAAAAGATTTCTGTACTTTATAAATTAAGATGCACATTGAGGTACAGTAATAGACCAGAGTAATTTGGCTCAGTATATAAATCAACTGTATTACCCCAAGATGATAATGAATTTATTTTGAATAAGGTCACAAAGGCACGGATTTTACACATGAGTATTCTGCTTTCCTCATATCTCTAAAAGCATACTTAGGCTACATCTACACGACAGTGATTTACTGTCGGATTCAGTATTTAGAATCTGCAAAAATCAGACTGTAAATCATCCCCATAGACCTTAAAAAAAAAAAGGTTGGATTTGAAATCTGAAAAATCGACTCAAAAAAACGTATAGTTTTGTTCAAGTTCATGGACTGTCCAAAATCCAAAAACCGCAGCAAAAACATGGGACAAAAACCAGTACAAAAAATGAAAACTAAGTGTAAAATACTGGCTGGATTCTCATTAGAATTCGACGAATATTTTATGCTCTGCTGTGTTAACGTAGCCTTAGGTTATTTAGAGCATTGCTAAATTAACCCTACTGTAGAGCAGAGGTGGGATTTCAATTTCCAGTTACAGGAACCCCATAACTGCACACAGTGGTTAAACTGGTTGAAGTGGTGGCTGTGGCCACAGGAGAAGGTGGGAAAAAGAGGACAGCCTAGTTACTTTGGACTGTTTGCTCTTTATATGGGTGGTACAGAAGCTGGGAGGGTGGGATAAATAAGACATCTATCAACATACTGCATAAAGTAGGTGTCCCCCAATTCAGGTTGGGGGCACTGCTTCTTCCTGAACTGGGAAGAGCTGGCTGGATCCCGACCCTCCCCTAAAGTGTCTTAGGCCAGGTTCACATCTGTGTTGGCATTGCCCCATCCGTTAAATGACAGACAGCAGTGCCGCCTGACAGATCGCATTGGCTTCATTAGGATCTGTCAGGTTTCCGTCATGGTGGTATCTGTCGCGAAACCTCTGATGCAATTGTGATTTTAATTTCTGTACAGCACTACGGAATATGGCGGCTCAATATATACAGAAAATTGATTTTAGCCCACTAAAATATAAGGAGTGTATTTCCTAAAGCACATTATAAAGTGAAGTTGTTGTGTTGAAATAATAGGAGTTAACTCTAGACATTTCAGTAAATCAGTGAACAACTGACGCCAAGATTGAGAGTTTGCCCGTCGTCACTGTTCACAACATTATACATCCCATGCTGTTTTCCGCCTCTGAACACTGACAATTGTCTGATTAATCAGCTGTCTCTTATTTGATACAGATGATAAATTCTAAGCATTAGCACCCAGTTATCCCTGTCGGTAATCTTTACACTTAAGAACATTGCTGGAAGAAAATGACCTATCCAGATGTAGGATTTGATACAGTCCATTATGACATGTCCACTGCTTATCTTCCCTCTGTCTCATTTTACAACCATTTCCCAAACTGCCACTCGGCTCCTCCAAATATTCATTCTACGCCAAGAAATTCATTTGTTTCTTATGTTATTTGTTCTTTTATAAACCTTATTTTAGACGCTGTGTTTTTCTCTTGGAGACAGCTTGCCTCATTTACTGTATCTCATTAACAAGAATATGATGTTTGGTTCTGAGTTATGCAGGGCTTTGCCACAAACGGATTAAGTTTTGTTCCTTTACGGCCTGCTTTTTCTTCCCATAAGCAAGTCTGACAGAAATACTCTGCCATATGCTCAGAGGATTCTGTTTGTCTATGGGCTAATAGTATAAGAGAGAACATAGGGCGACATGTATGTAACTTGGCACCAAGACACCAGTTCTAAATAGATATAGAGGAGTGTATAATAAAAATGAAAGCGTTATGCGTCAAACTTTGTATAGTTTTGCACCAAACTTTGGCGCGTTCAAAAGTGTTGTGCCTAGTGCAGACTGTGCCAAGTTTGGCGTGCGATTGTTCATACAGCTACATAACAGGGCTATGACTTTTTTTTGGCACCATATACACCCAAAAAATGGAGCAGGAGTGTTCATACATGTTGCCCATAGTGTCGAAACATTAGGCAGCATGTATGAAATTTGGCGTTTACACGCCAAATTTCATGCACATAATAATAGGCTAGAATGCGCCTGATTTATGAACCTGTCCTACAGCGGGTCATGAATCAGGTGCATTATAGCACTAGTACAATATTTCTGGCTCAGGTATACCAGCAGTAATGCGCCTAGAAATGCCATAGCAAAGCTATAAATGTGTAGCTTTGTATGGTTCAAGTGAGCCCCACCTCCTGCACACCTCCCGAAGTCAGGTGCATTACAAAGTGGCGAACGGGGCTGCGTCTGGTATTGGGCTGAAAAGACGCAGAAATCTGGCACAGCCCCGTTCATACATGCCGCCCAATGACTTTTGCTTATAGAAGTATGAAACTTAGAGGTTTAGGGGGGACACTGTCCTCAACATTGACATTTGGTTATGCAGGAGATTTGATGGATTTCTATAAATAGGTCCTTAAAAGGTCTTGTACTGTGAACACCTAGAGGAAAATTTCTGGAAGAAGATTTAGGTGCTGACTCACCAGTTCTACCTTTTAATAGTGTACGATCCGACAGTATGTATGAAATTGTCTCACAGCACTTTATAAATGTGATATGGATTTGTACAACACTTTTGCTCCAAGTTTTGGCATATGACAGCCCATACATCTATAGAACAGGGCTATGATAGTTTGTTTGGCTCAAAGCACGCCAAAAAAATGGTGCAGCCCTGTTCATACATGTTGCCTTTAGACTGTAATGAAGATTTAGGACATCCTGTATGAATGGGGCTGAGCCAAATAACCTGCCGTAGTCCTATGCCAAAATCTGACGTAATTCTACTGGGGCGGGTCATGCCAGATTTGTATGACACGCCACATTTATAGCTGTGTAAAGACAAAATGTGGTGAAAAATACACACCAATTTCATACTAGTGAGGCTGAGATAAATTTTGCCGCATACACTTTATGCACCACTTTTTGGCGTGTAAATGTGTCTCATAACAGCACACATTTATAAAGTCCACTTTCATACAGATCAAGGAATGCTAAATTAAATTACTGAGAAGTATTACTGTCGAGGCGGCACCACTTTTCCTACATTTTCATACAACTTTTTTCACACAGCCGATTTGGACACTGAATCTAGCACGGATTCAGTGCTAAATCTGCCTCAGAATCTGACTACAATCCACTTCACATGGTTAATATGGAAAATGTGCTTTGCTGTGCACACAACACTGATTTTCCTCAGCACTGAAAAAAAAATTGACATGTCAATCCATGTGGTGGATTCAGTGTTGTTAACTCTTCACCTTACAGTATAGTGTGTAGGAGGTTGAAAATCTGCCTCAAATCCATTTTCAAAATCCACATTTACTGGCATGGATTTTAGGTGTGGATTTCATATTAATTTTCAGTGCTGCAAATCTGCGGTGTGGACTTATCCTTTAGGGTTAACTTACCCAAATACATTAGAGCTCTATGTGACTCAAAGGCTTCATGGAGCTGTAACACAATTTTTTTTCTGTCATAGAAGTTTTGTTATAGACCATTTATACACTGTCGAAGTGTTTTCTAAAGGACAATGCCTGTACCAAATTTACCAAAGTCCTGCTTTTTATAAATATGCCCCCTAGCTCAAGTTTGCCACTTGGACAATATTAATATAGAAACATAGAAGAATGACAGCAGAAAATGACCACGTGGGCCATCTACTCTGCTATTATACTATTACCATTTTATTTTTATCTCGTCATAGATAAATGTCCCCTTTCTCCCTTCTTTCCTCCAGGCTACACAAAGTTGTTTATGCCTCTGCTGAGACTTTCCAACATCTTTGCAGCCTTCCTTTAGGATCATTCTATTTTCTTAATGTGTTTTGTAGAGGAGGTCTCCAAAACAGAACACAATAGTCTAGATGTGGTCTCAATAAAACTCTGTACAGTGGAGTGGCGGCTAACACCGTCTTTCTTCTGGTTATGCCTCTAGTCATTCTGACAAGCACACAACTAACTTTTCCTTCTGTCTAGCCGCACTGTTGATTCATTCCTTTTCTTCCTTTTACTAATGTTATTTTCTTTGTATTTCATGTGTGCTTTTAAAGGGGTTGCTTGGGTTATTTTTATTAGGTATACAATATTTAGGCTACTGGTGCCCTGATAAAAAAAAAAAAAATACTCACCTTCCCTCTCATCTCTGTTATAGCGCTGCTGTTGCCCCCATCTCTAAAGCTTCTTGTGTTGACGTACAGCTGCTTCAGTCGGCTCCAGAGTGCTGCACATAATGATTGGCTGCAGTGGTCATGTGCATGGGCATAACTATTGTCATAGCAATTGCTATGGGGCCCAGAGGTTGAGGGGGCCCAGTCAAGTACATGAACATTGTTCCTTTTTGTATGGAACAAATAGCTGGTGATTTTCATCTACATTGTGCTACTATTTAGGTTCCCTCATATATAGCAGTATTATTTACACCTTTAATTATTGCTGCTGTTTTATTTTATTTTTCTGATGGGGCCATCTCATTTTGCTATGTAGCTCTATGAATTCTAGTTATGCCCCTGGCCATGTGCCATTGCTGAGGTCACCACTTGGAGCCATTCACCTCACAACAGTGACATCGGGCGATGGCACCTGACTGCTGAAGCCAAACAGTGGTTGCAGCAGTCTCTAGCTCACCACAATAACTGAAAGTTAACAGAAGAACCAGGGAAGATGATGGCCGATGGCTGTGCAGGAATGGAGGTGAGTATCAGTATGTTTTTTTATTTTGTCAGGGCACCAGTGGCCTGACTATATTTAATGAAAATAACCCAGACAACGCCTTCAAATGGAAATGAGGATTGAGCATAGTAGAATTCAGCATATTTAATTGATTAGAAATCTATAAATATATAAATGCACACAGGGCTCTGGCCATATAATCGATTTACTATTTATTCAGTTTATGTACTGGAAGATCTCACAATATATGTGCAGGGCATATAACCATGATTTATGCAACTGTGTGCAATATAGTTGTCTATGTCACTCATAGCATCTCATTCTAAAAATGTTTCACTGCGTGGTTGTACATCTCTACATTACAAAGTCTAATCAACTGTACCTTTAAATAAAGATTAAAAAATGTATGCCAGCACATACCAGCCAGATGCATGCCGAAAGAGTGTCTGCTCAGCATAAGCCTGGCCTTTTAGTCCCATTATACCCCCTGGTTATCCTTGGCGTTTGCTTCTGGATCACTTCTAACACATATGCTGAACATACAAAACGACCGTGTTGTTAACATAACCTTAGTAACACTCCCGGCATCATGTTTTATTTACTTTCTATTGATGCAACCAAAATCTGCAATCATTTTCTATTTCTTTTAGGTTTCGTAGTATTTGTTCAGATCCTTCAACTGAACCCTTTATACATGTAGCTTTTTTCAAGAGACAGCACTGTTAGGGTCTGTTCACACTGCGTTTTGCCCCATAACCGCCATGCTTTGCGCTTTCAAATTATGGCCTTGCAAGCCCATGATTTCAAACAGTAAATTCCATGCAATGTAGCAAGGCAGATTTCTGCCTCACATACTGTACATTTCTATTTTGCAACACTTTACTTCTTTTTTGCTGGTGTACATTACGCGCTGCAAAATACTGTCTGGAGCAGAGACACATCTGAATCGCTTCAGCTGTGTGTCTGCTCCAGACTACAGGAGTATGAACAGGAAAACGGACATGGCAAAGAAAATGAACTGAAAAAAACTTTGGACACTGCTCCTGCCACAGGTTTTCATAATATATTTTTTGTAAGAAGAAATATTTAAAGAATGAAAAATATGTTATTATGGATAAAAACGCTATTTAATAAATTCTGAGAAGAAATTAAGAAAATGCATTATCAGATATTTTCCGTGTGTAAATGAAGCTACTATGAGAGTTTCGGGACATATGGAAGGTCTTAATTAATACATATGTTAAAAAACCTGTGGAGAATTAAAAAGTAAAGTCAATTTATATGTACTGGTCTTCTTTAAGCCATATTTATGTAAACTCATAGAGGATGTTGAATTCTCACTATCATTTCTCACTTTTGTCCCATCTTATTTTGGCCGCTTATTGCATGCCATATACCAAATTTGATGTAATTTTCCATCAGGTCTAACTTGTCATTTTTCATGTCTTTTGGAGCACACAAGATATAATGGAATGGTGGCAATAATGTGGAGAAATATATTGATAAATATTTGAAACACCATATTATCTTTTTTTTTTTTTTTTTTTTTATTGTAAATTTTGTATTAGTTTTTACAACCATAAAGCCACGCAGGACTATTAACAGTAATACACACGATGCTTTAACGATGAAATAACATTAGCAGTGTACCACACAACGCATATAAATTCAAATATTACACTATAACTGCTGTTATAAGATACGAGGCTTGAGAGCTGTCTTAGTAAGCACCCAAGATAACTGCAACTGACAGCCCTTTAAACAGATAAGACAATTACACACATAAACAACTAACAAGACAGGGGGAAGACACGAGACAGGGCACATAAGGACAAAGGAGTTTCCCAAGTTATACCCGCAATCCAACCATATCTGTAGTATATTCTACAAGTCTTGAAGAACACAATAAATATCCCATGGTTTCCATATGTGGTCAAAGGGGTCCAGTTGATCATGAGACAAGGCAGTGAGATATTCCATACGCCTAACTTCTTGTAAGCGGAGACACACATCATGCCTAGTGGGAATAGAAGTTTGCTTCCAAAATTTTGCAATCAAACATTTGGTGGCTGTCACTATATACAGAAAAAGCCTGCCCTTCTTACGTCCAAACGGGGCATAGGGAATATTAAGAAGGAAAGTGCTCGCTGTGAGAGGGACCCTAACCTGAGTAATGTCCAGCACCATAGACTGGACCTGTCTCCAAAGTGGCCTTATCAATTTGCAGTCCCAGAATATATGTGGTAAGGTCGCTCCCAGGTCCCCACATCTCCAACAACAGTCCGGGATTTCAGGTTTAAGCTTATGCAGTAGGGCAGGGGTATGATACCAGTACATTAAGATCTTGTACTGGTTTTCTTTAACTTGAGCCGAAACAGACGATCGGGCAGCCTGTTTCCAAATCAGTTGCCAGGTGTCTCTGGAGATGGGGGATCCCAGATACTCCTCCCACTTAACCATATATGAGTGGATCAAAGGCGAGTCCTGCGAGGGGGTGATTAGGAACTTGTATATTGCGGATATCAAACCTTTAGTCGAACAACCTGCTCTACAGACTTTGTCAAACATAGTGGGGGGAGACACTGTAGTGGATTTCAAGATAGAGAGCATAAAGTGTCTGATCTGAAGGTAGGAATAGGCGGCCGAAAGGGGCAAGTCATGTGCGGACCGTAAAACATCAAAAGATTTCAGAGTCAGTGTTCGATGGTCCACCATATCTGCAAACTGAAACAGCCTGCGGTCAAACCAGGGTCTCAGACTCTCCTCTGGTCGTCCATCCAACAATAAAGGGTGGAAGATAAAAGAGGTCATTGCGGAGACATCAGAACACAACCCAAATTTTTTGTAGCATCGCTTCCAAATGTGTCTAGTGAGGGTCATGGAGTGTAGGAGGGTGGCGTTAAATTTTTGAGTAGTAGTGGCCCACAATAGGGAGTTGGGATGAATGAGGGCCAACCACAACTTCTCCACCTCCATCCACCTGGAGTAAGCAAATAACGCGGACCATGATGGTATAGCTCGCAGCTGTGCGGCCCAGTAATATTTGGTAATGTCTGGCATCGGCAAACCCCCGTCTCCCTTACCCGCCAACAGAACATTCCGGGAGATCCTATGTCTCTTATTACCCCAGACAAAGTGGATCAAATCTGACTGTAAGGAGCGAAGGAGTTTCATTGGGACCGGGACAGGTAAGGTCTCGAATAGGTACATCAATTTAGGGAGGATGGTCATTTTAATCGCTGCTATGCGGCCAAATAAGGAAAGAGCCAGTTTGTTCCACCTTTCCAGTAGTCTCTTTATCTCCACTACAAGCCTGGGAAAATTATGCTTAAAAAGAGAGGTATAGACAGGCGTCAAATATACCCCCAAGTATCGCAAACTCTCAGCTTGCCATCGATAATTAAAATTAGCCTTTAGTAGAGACAGGAGCGCTCCAGAAATATTTACTGGCATAGCTTCCGTCTTGGACAAATTAATTTTGTAGCCGGATAGAGCTCCAAATTTGACTAAAAGGGCTTGCAGGTTAGGAAGGGAGACCATAGGGTTAGTTAGTGTGAGGAGAACATCATCTGCATACAGCGAGATCTTAAAATGCGTGTCTTTTAGCTGAACGCCTCCAATATCATCATGTCGTCTAATTGCTGCAGCCAGGGGTTCAATGCAAAGTGCAAAAAGCAACGGGGAAAGGGGGCAACCCTGCCGGGTTCCATTTTGTATGTCAAGCGGTTGCGATGTGGCATGCAGGAGTCTAATAGTAGCAGAAGGGTGAGAGTAGAGACCTCGGAGCGCGCTAACAAAAGGACCACAAATCCCAAATGCTCTCAACGTGTGAAACATAAAGGTCCAGTTAAGGCGATCGAAAGCTTTTTCGGCATCTAAACTGAGGAGAAGCATAGGGTCTCCCCTCCTATTCATTATATCAATCAGGTCGATCGCTCTTCTGGTATTATCTCCACCCTGCCTACATGGAACAAATCCCACCTGATCTTTATGTACCAATTGAGGCAATAAAGAGGAAAGCCTGTTTGCTAGTATCTTGGTAAATATTTTTAAATCCGCATTTAACAGGGCAATGGGTCTGTAGCTAGCGCACTCCGAGGGATCCTTATCAGGTTTAGGTATTACGGTGATAAATGAGTGGAGCATTGTGGGTGGAACCGTAGCCCCTGTCATGAAAGAGTTAAAGACCGCAACCATAGTGGGAAGCAATTGAGATTGAAACACTTGATATTAGAGATAGGTAAGGCCATCTGGGCCCGGAGATTTTCATGACAGCAAGCCTTTGAGAGTATTAACAATCTCCACTTTAGTAATCGGGAGATTCAGCGAGGCCACGTCACACCATATTATCTGATGCACCAGAACAATTTGAACGTTGGAGCTAACAGGACAATTCTAAATTGCTTTAAGGCCATGAAGATTGTGCCAGAATATATGAATCTTTTCTTCTGCAGGTCATACATACAGGCGCAGTGTAGTGACAATACTATAAGTCTGGCTCAGGCAGACCATCTTTAACTTGGTCCATCAATTCTAACTGTTCTGCGTCTAGGTTTGGCGTCAAAGAATCATAAATGTGTCTACTTCTAAAAATGTGGTGTGACACCCCCAGAACACCTCTAAGCTCTGGTGCACTAAAAAGTGTCGCTCCTGCACTTATCATGCCAAAGTTTGGCAGATCTATAGAGCAGATCTACTAAAGCTTTTTGACGCCATATAACTGGCACAGCCCCATTCTTACATGTCGCCCTTTGTCTGCTTTTGTCTGTTGCCTTGTGTTCCATTTCCATTGGAGGTCCATTGTTTTGTATTGTCTATGAAATGCCTATAGTTAAGAAACATGTACTCTGAATGATCCTTTTAATTTTCTTTTAAAAAAATTTGGCATCCTTTAATGAATTGGACATCAAAAGATCTCAATTTGCACAAAGAGCAAACCAAGTAATTGTTTTTAACAATAGCTTAAAATCAAATAAAAAAAGAAAAATAAAGACTTAATTCATTTTAAAAGTTATAGAAAAACTACAGCTTATGATAATAATTGTATTTCTTTTTCATCTGCTTATAATTGGAAACACTTATACAATACATATATCAAGATATTTAAAATATCGATTAAATCAAATAATTGTGGTGACAATAGGCCAGAATCGTAGTTTGCTACCAATTTTTCACAACTTTTTTCTATAAAGATTCCATGTAATAGAAATATTGCAATATTAATATGTTATACCTAAAATATGAGTTTATCAGGCTTAGTACTACTCAGTGTATTATATCTTAGCAGACTAAATTCATAGTTCAGAATACGATTATATAAAATAATGCTATGGCTATACTTGAACCCCAATGAACAGCTGACAGATCCTATTTTCAGTGAATAGGATCCACCAGGGTTAGTGGAGTCCTTTTAAAATGGATACATAATAGCTGCATTATGAATACAAGCCATGATGGTAGTATGAACAGACATAATTCAAGTACTCCAACATAATTCCTATGCCGTATTTGGAAGGAATTTTTTCTTCTTGTATGGGACGAGTGGAATTGTTTTTTGCCTTTCTCTAAATCAATACTGTAGGGTTATAAGTTGAATTCATTGGCCTATGTTTTTTTCCAACCTTATCTACTATGTTACTATGAAAAAAGTCAAATAGTTGTACCAGCTGAAAAATAAAAGCGTAACGATGGGAAGTGTGAGAATGATTGTGTTTTTTAAATTCCATAAGGGTGCGTTCACATGGCCAAGACCAAATAGCAGTCGAATTTTCCGACTGGTATTTTGTCTTTTTTTTTTTCCCCTTCGCACCCACATGTTCATGTTCTGCCCGAAAACAGGGCGGAAGAATGAACATGTTCTAAGTTTTTTGTTGCGCCGGCCTTGTCAAAAAAGTCCGTTCAGTGGGGACTGCTGTACAGATTTTCTGTTAAAGTCTAGGGGGAGCGTTGCTTGCCGGTTTTCAGGCAGTTTCGAAAAATGTCTGAAAAATCGACCAATAACCCTTGCCCTAACTGTTAAGAATAGAAAGCTATGATTCTATGTGTTGCTTTAGTCAATTATTTTTTATCCCTGTTTGATAACATTTAGTTTGTACATTTTTCTATTATCTTTCATCTTTCAGCACTGTCCTGCATACATTAACTTCAATACATGAAGGTCAAGATAGAAAAACGTGCACAGATCACTGGAATGTTTACTAGAATTTCTTAAGCATGCAGAAAGCCTTTATTAGGAAGAAAAACATAAACTCTTCTTGTTTCCACTAGTAACTAATATTTTTAGGAAAATATCTATTTTGGACCATGAATAAAGCTGCTGTGACAGGATATTCAGTTCATCTCAGTAAATGAACCCTATTGTACAGATTATTCAGAGCAAAAAATTGAGTCAAATCACGTTACAAATCAAGAAAGCCATTCCTAAAATACCGAGCAGTAGTTCTGCTTCAGTAGCCAAATGTGGTAGTTGCCTGGCATAAGTACAGTAAATATTAGAAACCCTCAAATATAAGACACCAATCTATGGGTACAGCAAAATGGGATAGAAAATGTTGCCTTACTGCTCATCCAGCGATAGGTTATGCTCATTGTTGGACTGGGGTGCTTAGGGCCCACCAGTGAAGTTGATTCTGGGGGCCATTCAATTAATTTATTTGAAGGTCCACAAGTGGAGTTGATTCTGGGAGTGCATTCTTTAGCTTCTGTACATAACTGCACATACCTCTTATACTCTGCCATGGAAGGGAGAGGCATGGACCGCAACATCCCCACACTATACGTTGATCTAATGCTTCTCAGCAAAACTTCACAAAAATGAACAGGAGGTTCTTAGTATACTTTTTGATCAAAACGTATTTGCCCACCTGCCACTTCACTGCGACCTCTTTAAAGTGGGTCCCTACACTAAATGGGGGCAGCACTGCATGACGGCCACTGCCGCAGCAAAAGCCACAACAGCAAAAGCCACCGCCCAGTGGCCCAACAGCCCCACTGCTGCCAGACCTAGCCACCTGGCTCTGGGCTGCACCACTACACCAGCACAGCATCACAGCAGCAATGGCCGCCATACAGCACCCCTACCAAAAAAAGGAAACGCTGAAACAGCTTACCTCTCCTGGGCTCCCTGCAAGTAGACTGAAATAAAAAGGGCATTAACCCTTAGGCTATGTTCACTGCGCTAAATGTCTATGGGCCGATGGGCTGACGGCCCCCCCCGCCCCTCCATTGCTCTTGAGCACATGGCGTAATTGCGGGCGAAATACGTCCTCGTAATTACACAGTGTGAACATAGCCTTATACAGACTACTGCTAATTAAAAACACCTGGGCCAAATGGGAGAGGAGTGCTGATCCATGTGTGCAAAGAAATAGATGCATGTATTCAAACATGGAAGGGAAAGGCATGGACCGCACATCCCCACTCTTATACTCTGCCTCCTTCTCTGCGTTTCTGCCTTTTCCAAGGATGTATATGCAGTGAAAAAGCTCCAGGTCTGCCATGGTCAGAGGCCTATCAGGGTTTTCTCTATTCCCCTGTGGGCCGAGTCCAAGCCTTGTAATGCTGCAGATCTTTCGTGTGTCTGGAGCTAAATACACATGTGAAAGGATTTCTCCTTTTTGTGTGCATGTACTCTACATAGTTTACTGTAGTTAGAAATAAAATGCCATGTATCAGCGTACAATACCCAGTATGTAACTTCTCATTGTATACTGATTGACAGTGATTAATTCCTTACATGTAGGCCACAACAGGGCGTTTTGTATACTTGGCATTATCAGCATGTCAAGACCTTTTAGTAAAACAGAGCAGCAGCATCACATCGTACATTTTGAACCCATAATTAATGTTTCAAAGCGTAAAGGGGTTGTCCAGGTCATATTTTTATGTTTTACTATAGGATATGGCTGGCATTTTAAAATAAAAGAAACTTATACTCACTTTTGCTCTCACCTGGGGTCCAGTGTTGCACCATCATCACTCTCCTCTGTCTTCAGTTTTCTTCCGGTCTTCTGTTGAACGTGAAGTCTCCATTGGCTGTAGCAATCATAGAGCATTGGCTGATATAACCATTTGGAGCACTTATTGCCGAACAGTGGGGAGTATTTCTCAAGTAAGTTGCTCCAAAAATAATTTCACACATGCTCTACACTACATTTATTTTGTGTTTTAGGCTATGTTCATACAGGCTAATTTTTGGTACGCATTTCATGTCGTATTTGCACTGTGATACGAGCGAGATGCACACCAAAATTACGAACTATGAGAACTATGGATTACGCCTCCTCTCCCCGGGTTTACAATAATGGTGTATAATAATTTAAATATGGTGTAAAGTTAGACTAGACAGTTCTAACCTGCACCAGATTTATCCACACTATGACAAATGTGGCGTGTTCGAAGACTGTCTAGTCTAACTTTACACTGTCTAAGATTTAGATAGTATTGGCATATGACTGCTGCAGTCAATTAATACAAACATCAGTGGCACACTAAAGACTAAGAAAAACCTCAAGCTATATGGGAATATTGGAAATGCATTACTGCTAAGGAAAATATGAAAAACCTGGGACTCTTAGTTTACAGTATTTGATCAAAGATTGTATTAAGCTCACCTCCCAAAACGTCAAGGGGATCCCAGAGCAGGTGAGTCCCTACACTAAACATGTTACCTCTCACTAGGCGTCAATTCAGACTGCAGCTTCAGGGTATGGTAGGAACTAGCAATTGAATAATCCTGCACTGGTTTAAAAAGAGGCAGCTGTGTGCAGCAAGCCAAAGAGATCGCCAATCTCAAATAAACTACAAAACATACGTTGGCTCTGCACATAGAATATATTGTGAAAAACACAAGCATAGGTGCACACTGAAAAGGCAATATATACATCTAATACAAACATCAGTGGCACACTAAAGACTAAGAAAAACCTCAAGCTATATGGGAATATTGGAAATGCATTACTGCTAAGGAAAATATGAAAAACCTGGGACTCTTAGTTTACAGTATTTGATCAAAGATTGTATTAAGCTCACCTCCCAAAACGTCAAGGGGGATCCCAGAGCAGATGAGTCCCTACACTAAACATGTTACCTCACTAGGCGTCAATTCAGACTGCAGCTTCAGGGTATGGTAGGAACTAGCAATTGAATAATCCTGCACTGGTTTAAAAAGAGGCAGCTGTGTGCAGCAAGCCAAAGAGATCGCCAATCTCAAATAAACTACAAAACATACGTTGGCTCTGCACATATAGAATATATTGTGAAAAACACAAGCATAGGTGCACACTGAAAAGGCAATATATACATCTAATACAAACATCAGTGGCACACTAAAGACTAAGAAAAACCTCAAGCTATATGGGAATATTGGAAATGCATTACTGCTAAGGAAAATATGAAAAACCTGGGACTCTTAGTTTACAGTATTTGATCAAAGATTGTATTAAGCTCACCTCCCAAAACGTCAAGGGGATCCCAGAGCAGGTGAGTCCCTACACTAAACATGTTACCTCACTAGGCGTCAATTCAGACTGCAGCTTCAGGGTATGGTAGGAACTAGCAATTGAATAATCCTGCACTGGTTTAAAAAGAGGCAGCTGTGTGCAGCAAGCCAAAGAGATCGCCAATCTCAAATAAACTACAAAACATACGTTGGCTCTGCACATATAGAATATATTGTGAAAAACACAAGCATAGGTGCACACTGAAAAGGCAATATATACATCTAATACAAACATCAGTGGCACACTAAAGACTAAGAAAAACCTCAAGCTATATGGGAATATTGGAAATGCATTACTGCTAAGGAAAATATGAAAAACCTGGGACTCTTAGTTTACAGTATTTGATCAAAGATTGTATTAAGCTCACCTCCCAAAACGTCAAGGGGATCCCAGAGCAGGTGAGTCCCTACACTAAACATGTTACCTCACTAGGCGTCAATTCAGACTGCAGCTTCAGGGTATGGTAGGAACTAGCAATTGAATAATCCTGCACTGGTTTAAAAAGAGGCAGCTGTGTGCAGCTTGTGTTTTTCACAATATATTCTATATGTGCAGAGCCAACGTATGTTTTGCTGCAGTCAACTAGCGGCTGCAACAGAGACTTTGGGCGACATTTCAGAAACACGTTAGTTTTAAGGTGCATTAAATGAGTGTATAATGCGCAATAATGTCTGAACCTGTCATATATAGGTTCATAAATCTGGCGTGTGGTATGCCTTGCATATCATAGCATATCAATGGTGCATATCTTAGGGGCAAAGCTAGCATATCTTAGGCATATAACTTAGGCACCTAGTTTTGGTTTACGACTGTTCACACATACAGTTTTTTGGCGCAAAATACACCAAAAAAACGGTGCAGCCGAAAACAGACATGTCGCTCTTTCTGTTCCACAGAAGACCAGAAGAAGACTGTAGGAGAGTGATGACAGCCCACGCTGGATCCCAGGTGAGAGAAGAAGTGAGTGTAATTTTTTTTTACATTTTTGAAACACAGCGATATCCTTTTTAAAAACAAAAAACCCCCTTTTTTACAGTGTAAAATTGACCCCCCCTTGAAAAAAAAGGGCATCGGGGTTTCCTTTAAAAACTTTTAAACCAAAAATTTTTTTTTGTTTGGATAAAAGGGAACTTTGAAAAAAGCGGTAAAAAAAATTCCAAGCAAGGGTGTAAATATACGGGCCTTTCTTAATCTTTTCCCCCTTTTTCAAAGGCCTGCAATTCCCATTGAAAAGGGGGGTTTCCCTTAGGCTGATTGCTTTCTTTCTTTGGTTTGTAAAAAACCATAATAAATTTGAAAAAAAAAGTACACCCAAAATATGAATTTTAAACAGATGTGCGGGGAAATTAATTGTCTGCATGATTAAATGAAAAGTTGTGAACGAGTATTTGTGCCCAACCAATAATTGGCCAGTTTTAAAAGGCTTTTTTTAAATTAAGCACTGGATCGACTTGTTTAGGGTTTTTGGGTTTGGTGTTCACTTCAGGAAAATAATCCCCAAAAATTGGGGCCTTTTTTAAATCAAAAACTTAAGATGTCTTTTGTTGCCCCGAGAAAACCAATCGAGTCACTTTCATTTTTTAAACTGCGCGGAAAAATTTTGGAGCTTTTGATTGATTGCTATAAAGTTTAAATTAGTTTCTTTTGGGCAAAAAAGGAAAGTCTTGCTGCCAAGACTTTTTTTGTTTCCAAATTTACTTGCCGTTTTTTAAACCCCAAATATTGGGGGGGGAAGGGGGCCGTTCAGCACTTGGAAAGTTTTGGGCGGAAGTGACTTCCCGCGCGTTTATGCGCACGTCCAAATTCCAGCACTCGGGGGGAAGTAAATGCCCGGGAAACTCCGCCCCCTAAGGGGGGGGAAGTGACGGAGGCGGAGCAGGGATTTACTGGGTTGGGAACGGCGACGGCTAGAATACTTTCCCCCCCTCCGTCCCCTTTTAAGGCTGCTTGTGCTTTCCCAAACAAAGGGGGGGCCACCTAAACCCCTTTTCCTTTGAGTCTTTTTGAGCCATACCTCTTTACCGGGCATTCCATGCAATTTCTGTTTTGGGTAAGTACAGACAACCTTTTTTTGATGAAAATTGCTTGTGCTTTTTGGGGGTTTTTTTGAAATGCATTTTGCGGGGGAGGTGAGTGGAAGTGGGATTACGAAACCACCTCTGTTGTAAAACACACATCTTTATGGCTATAAAACCCCACACTTTTGTGTTCATTTTTAACCTGCATATAAAGTTTTTTAATATGGGACGGGAAAAACTGGGGTGACTTATTTGTTTATCCCCCTCAATCTTTGATTTTTTTTTTTTTTTTTTCCCTTTTTTAGATTCCCAATACATAATTTCCCTTTTTTCCCCCTGAAGAGACTGTGGTTGGTCGAAAAACATTTTGGGGACCTGTAGGTTTTCCACTTTAAGGGGTAATACGGGAAATCTACAGGGAAAGCCTCTTTAAGGTGGGGGGCCCGCCCTTGTCGGGGCGGGGTGCTCTAACGATTTTCCCCGGGTTTGTGGAGCTCCCATGACTCATAATTTTAAAAAAATATTTTAATCAAAGCCCCCATTTTTTTCCATTGGCACTTATGTGTTTTTTTTGATTCATGTATTTAAGCTCAAGCCCCCAATTTTTTTTTAAAAATTGTAAGTAAAATTTTAAAATTTTATATTGACACAAAGTATCATACCACCCCAAATTTTTTGGTTTTTCTTTTCAGGGTGCGAGGGAGTAATTCCCTAATCCCAAATCAATATTAGGGATAATTTCCTTTTTTTCAAAGACACCCTGTGCGATAGGTCATGGCGGGAATTTTTTGGGAAAACTGTTGTAAGTGAAAGTTTAAAGGGTTTTTAACGGGACCTGAGGAAATAATTTTCGAAAAGGGGAATACGTCTATAAAAAAAACCCCCCCTCTCTGAACTTTAGCATTCGGGGGACCTGAACAAATTTCTATGGGGAAACCCAAATTTCCAGCTGGCGGGGGAAATTTAAAAAATTTTTGGAAAAACTAAAAAAAAAAATCAGATAGCCCCAAAAGGGGCCTAAGAATACCCTTTTAATCCCCCCACTAAACATCAAAGTCCTGATTTTTGTTTCAGAAGGGGAAAAAAGAAGCGACCGCTAGTTCTTTGCGGTTCTTGCGGGTTTTTTTAAACCCAAAAGAAAGAGCTAGTCTAGAAGGCATCAATAATAAATTGAAAAAACTAATTACAACTGTAAAGGGGGCCTTTTGAAAAAAGAGGAAAAAAATTTTTTTTACTAAAGAAAAACGTTACAGAAAATCAAAGAAAAATTTCAACAACAAAATCAAAGAAACCCTAAAAAAATAAGAATTTATTAGAGGGTCCTTTGGGGACTTCAGAGAAACAAAGCATACATATTTTCAGGTTTTTAAAAAACCCATAGGAGAGATTTAGGGGAAAAATCTCCCACAATGATATGACATTTCAGACTCAGGGTTAGAGGGAAAAAAATAACAGACGGGCCCCAATTAAATCAGGGCCCGAAGGGGGGACGTGGGGAAAAGGGAATAAAGTAGAGGACAACAAAAGCCTTTTTTAGCCCGTCAAAACCCCAAGGGGGGTAGTTTTTAACTCCGAAATAACTAAAACCGTAGCAGTAAGGGACCCCCCAAATAGGAAATTGTCTTCATACAACCCTTTGTGAACACGAAATGAAATCCTAAAGAAAGGACTTTTTCCTTCGTTCCAAATGGGAAAAAATTTTAATTGTTCAATGGATAAAAGGAAGTTTCATTTGTTTTGGGCCGGGAAAAAAACGTTGGAAAAATATCACGCGTGAAAAACAAACGGAATTCCTTGGGGAAATGGGGGGTAGGTGATACAGTTAGAAAAATGTCAGACTAAAAAAATAGTCTGGGATACAAAAAATACATAATTTGGAAAAAGTCCCCTTTCACAAATTTTTAAAAAAAATAAAAAATGCCCCCCTTAGGAACATATCTTGTATAGAATTTTTTTTGTTTTTCCCGTCACCAGAGATTTGAACATCTGAAAATGAAGGGAAAACTCGAATTGCACTTCTAAAGGGGAAAAAAAGGCAATCAAGAAATTTGAACAAAAAACATGAAAAAAGTTAAAAAACCCCCCTATAAGGGGGGGAAAATAGTCATAAAATGGACCACACAGACTAGGGTATGTGTAAAAGAAATTCTATGGGAAACCCTACCTGTTAAAAATTTCCCTTAAAAAAATGTCCCCTCAGAAAGTTTTAAAAAAGAATTACTGGGGATACTATCACCTGCTAAAACCAACGAAATTTTTTATGCCCTGAATTTTAGTTCCTATTCCCCAAATTTCCACGAAAACGGGCATTTTTTGGTCTCCCCAAAAAACCCTAAGGGTTAAACCCCTTGAAGGGGAGACCCATAGGTCCCGGGGTTTTGGATGCCCCCCACACAAAATTGGGGGGCTATACCTAATCAGGGGCCCTTAAAAACCTTTTTTAGGAATTTTCCCCATCGCTTACCAAGGGATATATGGACTTTCCTAAAAAAAATTGAAGGTTTTTAAGGTACCCAAAAACAGCTTTTGGGAAGGCCCTTGATGTGGAGTCAATTATTCCTCTAAATTTCCCCCATGAACTGGGGATTAAGGGGAACTGGGAAAATTTTTTTAGGGGAGGGGCCAACAATGTTTATTTTTCTTTTTAAATTTGGGGTTGGATTTTCTTTAACGTTTTTTTTCCCCAAAAAAATTTTTTTTTTAATTCAATGGGAAAATTTTTTCCTCAAATTTTAGAGGGAACCGGCCCTGGGAATTTCCGTGCCCCAAGTTATGCTAAATTTTTTACTTGGGGTGGGGGGGAGGTACAATAGTCTTTGGCGTTTAACCCCTTTTAAAAACATCGGAAAAACCAAATTCAAAAATTCTAAAAAAAAATTTAAAAAAATATAAAGAAAACATCTTTATCCCCCCCCGGGAGGGGAAAAAGAGGGATTCACAGGTTTAAAGCAAAGGGTTTTAAAACAAAAATGTTTGGATCAAGTTTTCCTACAAGATAGAACCCCCCCCAAACTAGCTTTTTTAGATGTGATGGTAACAAAAAAGGGTATTTATGGGGGATTGAAAAACCCCATCTTTTCCAAAAGACGGCTTTTAAAATTTACTCCCGCATTGGAGTTGTAGCCCCCCCCCATTCTTTTAGGAAGGGAATCCCCCGGGACAATTTTTGGAAAATTGCGTCGTAAAATGTTCCTCGAAAAAAAAATTTGTTCATCAAGGCCCAAAGGGCATTGTGAGAGATTCAGGGGAAAAGGGTACCCGGGGGGGTTTCTCCCAAAGGGTTAAAATCCCCCTGCCCCTCCCGGCCCCGGACAGAAAATGCCTTTTTGGGTCCTAAAAAGAAAGAGGGGATCCTTTATCAAAGGGAAACAAAATTTATAGGATAAATTTAGATGTAGCCTCTAAGAAATTTCCCTTGATTCTAACTAAAAAACTTTGGGCTTTCCCCTTAAAGGATCCTGACTTTAAAAAAAAATTTAAAATGGGTTTTTTGGGCCGCCCTTACATTTAGAAAGGGAAAAAGTCTTCAAAAAACCGTCCCTTTTGAAAGTAAATTTTGTACCCCCTCAAAGTGACCGACGTGGCTAAAATAGACAGCCCAAAAAATGCTATAAATGCAGCGGGTGTATAGGCTGTCCCATTAGAAACTGGGAAAATTTTTAAGGGGTACTAAAACTGGGGCGTTTTTATGAATTTTTTCATTTCATAAACTGTCGTTCAAAGGAGTGATCTAACCCCCATTCGTTTTCCCTGTGGACTGGGCCCATGGGGGGGAAAGGGCCACCCAGGAGTTGAGAAAAAGAATAGGTGAAAAAAACCCATGTGATAAATTTGTAATAAAAGAGACCTCCCTTAACCCGACCCCAAAACTGGAAATCAAAATTGGGGGGGTTTCTAAGGATCTTTAAAGTTTTGGGAAATTTAACCCCCTCAAACCTAAGAAAGGAAGGGGTAATTTTTACATGGATCTCCTCAGACGTGAAAACCTTTTTGGGTTTACACCCCTTTGGAACCCACTAACCACAGGGGGTCAATTGAAAAGCTAAAAATTTTAGTTGCTTTCTTATAAACGGGGGAAGAAAATGAGAGGTCTCGGTCATCCCATAGGGAGACCCTCCCTTTTTAAAAATCCACAGGGGGTTTTTTAGGGGAACTCTTTCACATACATTTAATTGATCAAAATATGGTTTACACCCCTTTTTCCTAATATTTCCCCCACATTTAAACTAACAAATGTACTTTTGAACTTTTAAAAAAATTTTCCCTTATTTCATCACTGTGAAAACCCTTGTGTCTTTTTAAATTACTATTTGGGTCATTTTTCTAAATTTATCCCGATCACTATCAGGGGATGCCAAAAAAAGACTATCTTTAAAATTTGGGTTCTCTGTTCAAATTTGGGGGGGGGGGGTTGAGATTTGTTTCGTGCCCCATCTTTAATGGCCGTTGTTCGTTTTGGCCCCATTATGTATTAAATTTCTGCGCTCGAAAACCCCTTTAAAATTTTCCGTTTTTTACACTATACGTTTGGGCGGAAGTGGGGGTTTTAGGGCAATTGGAAGTGGGGCCGGGGAAAGGGGTTAACCCCGGTTTTTAGCGCACGTCAAACATTCCAGGGATCAGGGGGGAATTTCCCCTGTCCGGACCCCCGGCCCCAAGGGGGGAAGTGGGCGGGAGGTGGATGGAAACAGGGACTGGGGCTGGGTTGCTACGGCGACGGCTAAAATACATCCGCCCTCCGTCACATTTAAAAGGGCCTTGTTTCATTCAAAAAAAACCCGGGGGGCACCCATAGCCCTTCCTGGTCTTTTTGAGCCAAAAACGCTCTATGACCTGCATTTTCCCTGCCCAAATTTTTTGTTGTGGTAAGTACAGATATCCCTTTTTTTATGACTGTGCCCTTTTGCTTTTTTGTGGGCTTTTTTTAATCCGCAAGTTTCTGGGAGGTGGGTGGATAGTGGGATTACGAACACCACCCTTGTTGGTTTTACACACATTTATAGGGGAAAAATTACCCCGCAGCAAAGTGATACATTTAAAACCCGCAATATTAAAATACTAATTTTGGGACAAAATTAAAAATGGGGGTGAATTTTATTCGTTTATACCCTCAATTTTTTGATTTTTTTTTTTTTTAAAATTCCCTTTTTAGATTACATTTTTTCACTTCATTTGTCCCCCCGAAGAGACTGTGGTTGGTTTTTAAACATGTTGGGGACTCTGTATTTTACCACGGGAAGGGTAAGACTGGAGTCTACAGGAAAAAAGCCTCTTTTACCCGGGGAATGGGGCGCCCTTTTCGGGGCCGGGCTCTAAAAAAACTTTCCCCCGGTTTGGGGGACTCCCAGTGAATGGGCAAAGTTATAGTTATCAATGCGCCAAAATTTTTTTTTTTCACTTATGTGGGGTTTTTGGGTTTCCCTGTAATTTAAAGCTTTAACCCCCATATTATTTAAATTGTGAAGTTAAAAATTAAATTTTATAATTTCAAAAAAGTATCCAAAAACGCACCCCCATTTTTTTGGTTTTTTATGTTTTAGGTGCGTGGAGGGAATTACCCCAAAGCTCAATCAATTATTAGGGGTAAGGGTTTTTTTTTCCATCAATGTCCCCCTTGCCTATGTTGAATTTTTTAGGGGCCCCCGGTTTAAACGCCATTTTCTCCATATTCTGTTCTCAATATGTTTAGGGCAAAGGTTTTCAGTAAGTTTTACAGACGGGTTTCGGATTTGAAAGCCAAAAAGTGAAAAGTTTTTCCCCCCTTTTTTTAAAAATTGGGAGCCTTTTTTCCCCTAAGTTTTAAAAAAACCTCCAGCTTTTAATGTCACTGTAACAGGGTGAGCTAAAGGGAATTTCTGGGGTTATGCCAAAACCCCCTGCTGGGAATCAAACCCCCTGAAAAAAGAATTTTGGGGTCTGAAGCTGGCCCGTGGCTTTTGAAAACAGCATGGTGAGAACACCGCTTTATCTTCGTCTAAAACAAAAAAGAAAGTGACTATGGAAAAATCTTTTTTTCTTTTATTTTTTTTTTGTCTTCATTTCCCTTTGGCAAAATTATGTACGCTCGGGTCACAAAAAAAAACCCTGTGCCCATTGATAAAACATTTAATGGTTTTTCCTTTCCATTTGCCCCATTTTTTTAAACACAAAAAGAGCAAGAAAAAAGAGTGAAGGGAGAAAATACATATAGTTTTTTATGGTAAAAAAAATTTCCCATGCCCGTTGCGGCCCACCAAAGCATTTTGGGTTTTTTTTAAAGAAATTTCCATTTCTGGATTTTTTATTAGCATTTTTATGCAACCTGATGTAAATTCTTAGTCTCTGGGTGCAATTTTTTCCAAAGCATCAATTTAGGATTTTTGAAAAACAAAGGACCGGGAAATTTAAGGTCAGTGGAATGCTAAAAAAGTGCCCAACCTCATTGTTCCCCCTACTATGTGAAAGTAAATTTTTCATTCCCTTTGAAAATGTCAAAAATTTTAAAAATTTGGGCAAAAATAAAATTTCCATAGTCATCTACAGATGTAGAAAAACGAAACTTGACAGATAACAGACCATGATACAATGGCACAGAATTTTAAACTCACATTTTTTAGAAAAAAGGAGCAAATTCCCCCAAAAAAACCTGTGTTTTCGGGGGTTTTGGGGAAAAAATCTATTTTCAATTGTAGTTATTACAATCCCCCCTTCATGAAATAAAAACTAATTATGTCAAAGGACCTTCTTTGATGCTTTTTTGAAACCAATCAGACCCCTCCTTTCTTTTAATATATTTGCCCTGAAAAAATCCAAGGGGCTCTTTTGATTGGTTTTATGAGCAACAAAAAGAAAGCCCTTGGGGAACCAGACAGTTTTTTAAATTCCCAATTTTTTTTATTTTTTGAGCTAGGGAAATAAATTTTGATAAAAAAACTTAAGAAACTGCAGGAATTTAAAAAATCTTTGCAGATAGCCTATAAACCTGTCAGCAGAATATGCTGACTTTGTTGACAGACTGGATGCTCGCAAATAGAATTTTGAACATTTGGACATGTACCGATATAATGCCTACCTATAATAGATTTTGTTTCAAATCCTTGGCAAAATCAAAATTTTTTTTGGAAAATCTGGGGAAAATTTTGGGCACTTTTGCCCCTTTTTAGATTCTCATTGAAAATTGATAAATTAAAATTGGGAAAATCTGTATCAATTCCACAATTCCTGTAAATGTTATTTTGAAAACCCCAATTACATATACGAGGGGCTGTTGATAAGTTTTGGGCCCACCAGAAAGAAATGGATGGAAGTGAACTTTTACTTTATTCCAAAATTTTCCCACTGTGTAAAAACCCACTTCTTCATCAGTATCCAAGTTCCGTAAGCCTTTAAAAAGAAGATTTTGGTTGTGATCAAACCAGTTCCATGCAGCCATGGCATCAAAATGGGGTAAATTTTGGGTTTCCCTTGAGGGGTTTCGGTTGGAAAAGATGATAGTTGGAGGAGCTGATCTGGTGAAAAAAGGTGGGGGGTCAACTGTGAAAGCCTAGTCCACCAGTTTTTGTTGTGGCGTTGTGCAGGGGGTGAGCGAGGCTTTGTCTTGCAGGAAAAGCTTCCATTTTGGGCCTTCGGGCTGCTTCAATTGGTCCAAAAATTTTCTATGAAATTATTGTATTGGGGGGGGAAAGCATTTTGAAGGTAGTTTTACTGCAGCACACCCTCCCTTTCCCAAAAACAGAGATCACCTTAGAGGCTGATTTTTTGCAAATGAAAATTTTTGGTTATGAGAACCACTGTGCCCCCCGCCTTTTAACTCTTTTGGTTTAGGGAACAAATAATCCAAAATCTCATCCATAGTGGCCAGTCGATCCAGGAAGTTTCCCCCCCCTTTTTAGCCAAGCGCTGACAAATAGACTGGAAGTATTCACTCGCTGCTTTTTGATCTGTTGTCAAAAAATTTGGGGGGCCCACCTTTCAGAAGCTTTTTATGTTTTAAATGTTTATGGGCAATTCATGAGAAATCCCCCTATGTCCAATTCCTTTAGCTGAAAATTTGGCGATTTCCGTATGAGGTTGTGCACAGCTTAAAGATCTCCGGAAAACAAACAATTTTGGGGCCCCGGACGTTCCCCCATATTTGGGGCTGAGTGGGCTGTTTTTTAAATTTTGGGACCCGTTCTTAACTGTAGAATATGAAGGCATTAACCCCAATGTGTGGACATATCATCATGAATATCCTTTCCCGGGTTTCCTTGCAGAAACAAGAATTTTATTTCTCCTCTGTCTCATTTTCGTGAATATCGTTTAGCCGCCATTTTGTTTTCCTGCCTGCCTAGATCACTGTTGCCATAAGCTACAAACATAAAATTTTGAAAACATATATTAGACATCTAAGGCTTTCATGTGATGTAACATTCGTTACCATAGAAACAAAAAAAGAACACAAAGCCAAAGACTTAGCAGCCCCTCGTATTGTACTGTAACTTACATATGGGTTTACAGGTTTTACTTTGCCTTTTGGTTACTTTCACATAGCAGTATTTTTGTCAGTATTTTGCATTAGTATTTACAAGTCATTCCTAAACACGGAAGAGGTCAAAAGCTTTCTGTTATCCTTCTGTTCTCTGTAGTTTTCTCTCCAGGTTTTGACTTGTAAATACTGATATTAAATACTGAGCAAAATATTGCTGTGTGAAGGTGGCTTAAGGTACAGGTTGCACTTAGGGAGACACATATGCAAAGAGGTGCGTCAAAGTGCATTTTCACATCTATTTCTCAGTATAAAATGTGCGTGAATCTATGAAAGTGGTTTTGGTGCTCTCATCAATGGCGTCTAAAGTTTGACGCGCCTCGCTTGTGTGTTTGCCGCATTACGGAACTTTGGTACATTAGTAATGCGCCAAACATGTGTATAAAGGTTATAGATAGGCTGAAAAGAAAAGTCATTAGAGGGGGCGTGGCCTGGATGGCACTGTAGCTAGACACATCTCCTGTGAGCTCCTCTGAAGCCAGTCCAAATCTGCTCAAATAAGCCCACATATCCAGTCTTTTTGGACACCAGTCTGCCCTCTCTGATTCAGGGAAGAAGAACTGAGCAAAAAGAGCCATCTACAATCAAAATCCTCCAGAGATTACCAGAGTTTTCATCAGAGGCCTGCTGCAGCTTACTCAAGCTTCCTCCTCTGCCTGCAACTGAACATGTCATGAGGCAGCAAGAGCAACAGCAGATATAAAGGGACTCTGCTTTGGGACATTTGCAGTGGCACATACTTCTCCACGGCTTGGTGAGTCTGCCCATATCCAGGGTCCACACCATTACTGTCTGTGAGTGTGTTTGTTACGCCGTATGTGGCACTTCTCCCCCTCTTCCTCTGCTGCCTGCATAACTGAGATTTATCTGATCTCATGGGGATCAGGCACAGGATGGTTCATAAGTTTGGTGCATACAAGAGATCTGATTACCAGCCATCTATCCATAATGCTGTGACATACCAGGCCCCTGAAAACATCAGAGTGCACCTCACAACAGTCATACTGCAGTGAGAGGAGGCCCCCAGTGCTAAACAGACCTGACAGTCTTGTCTGGCTACTGGAGACTGTTTTGTCTATAAACAAAAGTGCCAGGCTCTCACTCGCTATACCCTATTCACTGTTATAGTATTGCAACAACACCACAGTACATGAGTTACCTATAACTCTGATGACTCTCTAGCATATATTATCCACCTGCCTGAAGTTATCTACTTCTTAATAAGTCTCCATAACTGAGTTGGAATGTCAGACACTGTCTGCCTTATTAGACATTTTACAGAATCCTGTCAGCTGGTCTTCCTGTATTAGCTGAAGTTGTCTGCTTTCAGTTGGACAAAAGGGAGTATTCTGCACTCATCAGGGGATATTGCTTCTTTTACTTTCAAAACTGTCCTCTATACTTTGATCTGTGTATTGGACATACCTTATTCTATGACCGTGCTACCTCATTAACTGTTCTCCAGTGACATTAAATAAATAAACTGAATACAACAAAAGCTACCTCCTTCTTACCCCAGTGCAAAACCTCTATTTCCTCAGTGCAAACCCACCACTTGCAGACACCACATTTAGTGACTCTCTCTTAAACGCCAACTGTAAAATTTCCTCCGTAGCCACGGAAACAAGCTGAAATCTGTTCACCCTCTCTGAGTTAGTACACCATTTAATATTATTTAACCACTAAAATCCAACAAGGGTTGAAGGCACGTCATTTATATACCATTCTACCGAATATCACAACATATTGGCGAAACATTTTCACAGATCGCTATTAACGAAAAGAAAGGACTCATTATGGAGGCCAACTAATAACGAATAATCCCGAAAAACAAACCCGCCAAACTTCTGATTTTTTTACTTTTTCATTGCCGAAGAAAAGCATCACATACTAAACAGAGCGTCTAAATATCCCTTCACCTGCCGCTCCTGTTCCTCCAGGGCGGTATCTGTTGATATCGAACAGCAAGACCCTCTTGAAGAGCAACCCCTAACATCTAATACGTTGCTATGCAGACAGTCTTCTTCTTCCTTCAGCACCACACTACACTCTGACTTGAAGCAAATGATCGTCTGAACTTAACACAGATTTTCAAACTCCTCTAAGCAACAAGAAAGACATATTGAATCTAAATATCGGCAGAATTTGCAAAGACTCCCATAACAGCTTAATAGATGCTAATTGTGCTATAGAGGAGGAGGTTAAAAACGTTCTCTCCAACAAGTCTTGGACCTTGAAGACAGATCAAGGCGTAATATCGTGAGAATTCGAGGTATTCCTGTGAAAATAGTTATGCCTGATGAATTAATGCATTACTAACAGACCCTGATGGAATTTCGACCCTTCCCCACAGCATAAACAAGATCTCATAATTGACAGGATCACAGAATCCACATGCCGAGGATTTTCTCATTCAAGTCCCAAAGGGACACAATAGCACGCATCACAATTTTATAATATAAAGGAAGACTTCCTTCGTTAAGCGTCTCGTTATAGTGGCAGTCCCCTACAAGTGATGCGCTTTCAAGCTATTTTAATTTTCCCTGACTGTCTGCAGCTGACGAATGATGAGGCAGGACCGGCGGTAAACAGTTCCAACCCTTCACATAAGATTCTTGCATGTGGACATGGGAGATTGTTTTTAGATGGGGATTTTTACCCGGTTCAAATTATTATCTCTAGGAAGGCACTCAATATATATGCAACTCGCCGGAAGAAGTTGTCACTATTCTAAGAAGCTGGAACCTGCTTGCTCCATGTGATCTCCAGCCCGCCTCAAAAAAAAACATCACGTCTAGAGATGATCACACCTCTGTGGTCCGTTAAATAACATCCAGGACATTCGTGTTCAAAACTGCGATGACCTCTTCAGTATCCTGTTTATGTTTAATTCCTAACTCGAATATGACTGGCAGAGGATGCTACAGCTTTGTTGCTTTTCAGGTTATTCTTGTTTTACAGGTTCCAAGGCAGGACCTTGCTCCTTTGTTGTCCTTCCTGAAGGAATAAATTTCTCTTGTGTAATGTTAGTGTTTTTTATATTTCTCAAGTTTTTTTCTGAAACTTTCTTTTTTTTTTTTTTAAGGTTATCGTGGATTTTGTTCTCACTGCTTCCAAACTTTTTGTGGCATCTTTGTGGCGTTTCAAGCCATTTTCTTTTGATGTGCTAAAGTTATTGCCGGTCCTTCCATTACTTTTTTATATATATCATTTTATGTCGTTAAAGTTTTGGGTCCTACAATGTTGAAAGGTTTAAACTCCCCGCTTATGCGGCTCTTTGCTGTGGAGGGATCGTTACTAAATCCAAAGCTGATATTATTTGTTTACAGGAGACACATTTATTTATTCCTATGATGCACATAGATGAAAAATGCTAAATTCCCCTTCATCTTCTTCCACTCACACGCCTCTAAAAAGAAAGCGGGCAGTCGCCAATTTTAGTCAGAATTTCAATATCATTTAATTTACACAAAAGATTATAGATCCAGAAGGTCGATACTATTATAGTGGATTTGTGAAATTAATTCCAAACCTTACACTCTTGTTACATCTTTATAATGCGCCTAATGATGAAAACAAATTCTTTTATCTGAAAAGTCATCTCCACAAGCTAAGACAGTTTAGAAAAGGGGACTTATTGTATGTGGTTGATTTCAACTTAGTGGTAAAAAATCGTACTCAATAGGAATCCGCTCATAGGATCGAGAGTGAAAAATCTATCACATGATCTTTACTCTTTCTTGTACTAGAGGAAAAGAGCTTCACGAGATATATGGCGTTATTTGCATACCACAGAAAGAGACTTATAGCTTTTCTTTCCTCTGTCCTTAACAGCGTCCCACTCCGTATAGACCTTTTTCATAATTGGATAAAAATTTACCTAACACAACTTCTCTCTCTGACATTCGGAATGTCAATTTAGCCTGGTTCTGATTACGCACAGTAGATATGATTTTGAGACTTTCGTACAAAAAACTCTGAAGTAAACACCGCTCTGGAGCCTAAACAACACTTTCATCCTCAAAAATCAGAAACTGTCACCTATTTAAAATCTACAACTTAAAGAATTATTTTCACTGTTTTTTTGAATAATCCCTACTGATTTCTTCCTCTCAATGCTATGGTGGGCCCATTAAGGCATATTATTCGTGGTAACTCCTTATTATACTAGCTAGTAGTCTAGAAAGTAATATCAAGTCTTCTCTCAATATCCACCTATTCTTAATATCAAAAACCTGGAGGCGGGATTTTCAAAGCCTAATCATCGCCGAATCTAAACGAATATTTTAGCATTCCATTATAGAATGACTTCTAGGTATTTTGTATCATCAGAAATACGTTTTTTTCTCGCTATAATGAAAATGGAATTTTAAACACAAAGGAGATAGACCCACAAAATACTATCTAGCCAGAAGAATCAAAGTTCAGAAAGCTAATTCTAGAATACCCCATCTGACTTCCTCCTCAGGTAATAAACTCATTAATCCTATAGATATTGCTGAACCATTTTGCAAACTTTTACGGCCAATCTCTATAAATCTTCCAGCTCATCTGAGATATTCCGGCTCTCTAGACTGTGATATAAATAATCTTTCACCCTCTTTTCTTTACCGACTCTTTCCCACCACTCATTTAGATGAAAAACTAACTTACCAATATCACTTTGCTGAGGTTGTGCATGCCATTCGTCCTTAGTAAAATGGAATTAAGCCACCATGGAACTGATGGCCATTTACAAAGAGTATTGTCGCGTTGTTCTCCAAGTAATTCTTTCGCCATTTAGTTGACACTTATGTAATGATATTGCCAACTTCCGTGATCCCCCCAAAGGAGCTTCTTATTAGACACTATCACAAACATCCCGGAAAACCAGGGAAACCTAATGACAAACACTGCGAACTATAGACCAATCTCATATATTGACATACAGACATATGTCTTTATGCAAAAATATTAGCTTCTCGCATTATTACTGTTTTACCCAATCTGATTTTACATATAAGATTTCAAACTTGGATTTGTCCAAGGTCGCCACGCCAGAGGATGCCACACGGTCGAGTTGCTGTGGAATTGGTAGAAATTGCAGGGATTCATGGAACACAGATGTGCGTTTTTTTGTCTACTTGACGCTGAAAGGAAAAGCTTTCGATAGAGTCAACTGTCAAATACATTAAACGAGTCTTTGATCAAATTTGGGTTTACTGGTTATATATTTGATGCAATCACAGCCCATTATACAAACCCTTCAGCAATCATGTTCTAACTCTGGATCTTCTCTCTCCCCTTTTGACCTAAACTAACGGCACCCGTCAAGGGGGAAAATTTTGTCCTTCTATTCCCCGCTAATTTATGTTTTGTGAGTCGAGCCCATTCGGGCTATGAACGCATTTTAGAAGTAAACCTCGTTTAATTCTGGTTATCCATAGTTAAACAAGATACCATAAATAAGTCTATATGCCAGGAATGACATTATGTTAATTGTTTCAATCCACAATCACTCCCATCATAAACATCTTAAATAATCCTCTCTACAATTTTCTATGATACTGTTATTACAAACTAAACAACCTCAATAGTCTTCTAATTATTTCCTATAAATAATCCTAAATCTAAAATATGCCATTTTAACAAACCTTTGACTTCAAGCTTGCTGAAGTTGAAGTCGATTATTTAGGTACTTAAGTCACTTCTTCCCCTTCCCGTGTACAATTGATTGGAATTATAATTCCCTTTGGTCTGATTTAGAAGTCGAAATCAAAAACGGTTAGCAAACCTCTATATACATATCTTGGATAGCAAGAATTTCTGGAGTTTTATAATGTCATTGCTACCAAAATTTACATATACATCTGCAGAGCAATTCTCCCCTTTATTTAAACCCTACCGCAATCGATCTTTAATTCAAAAGCTTTTCTCTACCTTTATTGGGTGTGGGAAAAAGCGAGTAAACTGAGACCTATTGTTCATCTCAGCAATAAGGATTGGGAGGATTAGCAGCCCTCAATTTTCTTTGCTTACAACGTGGGCTTATTTTGCTTGAGACAAGCCTTTCACTATTTCTTATGGCGCCAATCTTATTCTAACATGTGGTCTCAATAGAAATCTCATTCATTTACACCCTATCCCTAGAGTACCATCTTAAATTCGCCTCAGATTACTTGGGTGCCCCTTTGCCCAACCTCTTCACTATAGGTACATATAAAAGACTTACTTAAACTTTGGGTCTACTTACGTCATACCTAACATGGATCATCCTTCGTAAGGAGTTATAACCTTAAATCTCTTAAAATGCTGGAATGATACCCTTACTTTTAAATTCATGGCAAAAGCATGGCATCCTAACAATTTGCTTCTCACACTGTTCAGGATGAAAAACCTCTTTCATTTTACAATTTCTGTATACTTCTTATCTCTGCTCTCGCTCATACTTTTTATCAAGTTCCTGCAAATTAAGACATGGGATCCAAATTATAAATGGCCCATGTCACCTCAACCAAACCATTCCTGATTTTACATAACTTTCGCTTTGCAAAAAAAGGCTTCAGAAAATAGGACCCTTTCTATAACCATTCAACACAATATTGGCCAATGAGCCCACCTCCATGGTTCCGACTAATGGTGAAATGAAAGGATGTTTATCCTCCCAATTCTCTAAGTGTTTCAATGGGAAAAAAAGCACAAAACCATCTCATTCCTCTTTATCGAGATGCATAAACCATAACAGAATACCCATGATTAGATCACCTACGGTGCGGAACTTACCCCCCCTCAAGGTTTAGCTAAGTTGTTCCCCCTGGATCCTCAGATCAATGTTGGAGTGAGGGTTGCGGTATCAACACAACAGGCCACCATTGCTACTATGTCTGAGTGGGGTGTGTCCAGTTCATTGTCAAAATTTTGGAATGGAATTCAGTCTCTAATCTTTCTCTCAGAAAATTACTAATCTCCTCTCCTTTACTTGACCCTCCTGAACTTTGGCGGTTTAGATATTTGGTTTATTGAGATCTTCCCATCATACCTGCCGGCTCACAATTATTTTTCACACTCGCTTCATAAGCAGACCATGAAGACTAGTTAACTTGACATTCAATTGGAAAGGAACCTAAGCCCCCTCTGTAATTTTTGGGGGGGGAAGGTTATCAGAAAAATTAATCTCAATTGTGCTGTGAAATGAAGTTAATTGACCGCCTCACTATGTCTGTAATAAGAGAAATTCTATTTGGCAAATCATTGGTTATCGTTCTAGTTACTGTGCATCTACTGTAGTACAATAATCTTTTTGTTCTATCTCATAACAGCATGTTTATTAATATTCAACCAAAATTTATGTTGTTTTTATGTTCGAAAATATCCACAGATTGCTTATTATCGGTTATTCAGTTACCTTGTCCTTTTGTGACAGTACGTTCTTCTATTGTTTTTATGATATCATTCAGTTTGTATTATTTGTCAAAGCTGCTCATATTCTTTATAAAAGTATGTTAAAGAAAAGTTCATTAGTAATAGCATGTCAGTGAATAGTTACATAGCTACAAGCGTTTTAGTAACGGGTGAAAAGTAACGACCACGTGTACAATCAAGTTCAACCATGGGTGGGGAAAATGTCGGGTTTGATGGGATGAGAGATTTTGGACTTTTAAGCAGCGAAGCCTCACCCACTGGTTAAGATTACCTTGGAAATCCCACAAAATGGCCCAAGAGATACCAACTCTGCTCAAAAGGGGAGACCCTATCTCTGACCCCAGAGCCTCCATCAGCCAGTTCCAAATTTTAATATGTCTACTTAAGCGAATTAATATTCTTTAGTTCCAGGTAGGTTATGCTAAGCTTTCGGGAAACTCTCTACAGTTCTGCCGTGACCAGCTCCTCAGGCTGGGCTTATCCACAGATTCACCAGTTCTTTACAGTGAAGAACGCTCGTCTCATCTGGAGTTTGAAAAAAAAAAAAAAAAAATCCTTTTTTCTCTTGTCGAAGGGAATGTCCTCCTTGTCTTTTGGGGGGCTTCACTTGAAATTATTTTTCTATATACTTTTTTTGTAGGTAATGATTGAAATAGAAACTGTGGGGTACTGATCTTGCTTGGTGGACCACAGTTCCCAGTAAGACTTGTGGTGTGTTGGCTCTTCCCGTATGTAGAATAAAGGGTGAGAGCAGAAAAATAAATTTCAACACTGAACAATATCTGCTAAAAAAAAATTCATTTAATGTAGTAAAAAAATAAATACCTGAACATAATAGAGAAAAATAGCAGGTGAGTGGTTTTTTATTGTAAAATGTTCATTTATCTTTTTTAAAACATTTTATAGGAAAAAATATTTTAATATTTTGGGATATTAGATATTTTTTTATTAATTGAATTTGATTTTTTTTATTTTGTATAATTTAATTTTATATAGTTTGATAATTATCAGAAATTACTTTTTATTATTGTACTGGGTATGTTGAGTAATATTGTCATTTTTTCCCCACTAAACAGCAAACTCTAGCGCCACTTCAACTCCTCAGGCAGACCACATTGAAATAGGTCTGCCTGTCGGAGCAGTAATGTTCCTAGTTTTGCCGAACCACATTCATATATGCGTCTAATATTTTGAATGTGGTGTGATACACCTCCATAACACACCCAGAGTGCCCCCACATGTTTGGTGCATTAAAAAGCGTCAGATCTGTTGAATAATGCACCAAACATGTTGATTTGATACGCCAAACATCGCACACTGCTCATTTTGGCACATTTTATGCCAGGAAAGGGTGAAAACCCTTTCATACATGTCTCCCTTAGTCTATACTTGTCCCTTTACTATGCCTCTGATTAGTCTTTTTCCTTTTCCTATGTCCATCTGTGTATGTGTTACTTAATGTTAGTGACTTAATAAAACTGTCTTTTTTTTCTGTGTTTACTACTATAATGTTTTATTAATGCCCATAAATATTTAATTACTTCATGCAAACAGGTAACCTAACAGAAAAATACGAAATTGGTGAGGGAGACTAATAGTGTTGCGCTTTTTATTAGGGTCAGTACAATTCCTTTTTCCTGTTTGACTGACAGGCGGCTGATTCATTGCCCAATTTTCTTGTGTTTTCCAACTAAATTTGGGTCAGTCCAAAGTTACTTGGCATGACATGTATCATTAAGGCAATGGACATACTTAATTACTGCGGAAGTATTATCTGATATTCAAATAGAAATCTGATGAGTAGAGAGACAACACGAGCCCAGGAATCAGTGGGTACTGTGATAGTACAATGGAAAGCTGGTTGCACTGCGCAGGTGTCACACATAGGTTTCCATATCTCCCAAGGATGTTAAGTTATGACCGTCCATGCATATCCTTCTCTGCACTCAAAAATGTGAGCTATTGGTTCTTATAAGACCAGTGTTGCCAACCTGATTTTTTCTTTCTTTCTTTTTATGGACAAATTGTGCAAAAATCATGGAGAGCCAACATTTTTATGGATGACTTGGATAACTGAAATGGCTTAATAAGGTATAATGACATGAACACCATTAGCCACATTTACTGTGAACTGAAGAATAATAATTAGGCTATGTCTACACAGCTAACGTTAAAAACCGTCAAAAAATCCAATGGTATTTTAACTTCACTGCACCATAGTTTTTGGCGCGAGTTTGTGCAAAAAAACACGGTTGGCTTTCAGATTTGCTGCCAGCCCAGTATATTTACTGTATGGGAATCCACCGGGAATCCGCCAGAAGATAGAACTTGTTTAGAAATCCAACAGTCGAAAACCCATGCTGTGTTAGACTGGCGCAACCAGTATTTTCTATCTGCGATCTATGATTTTTGTGGACTGGTTACAGTCGCATTTTCAACCGATTCTAAATACTGAATCTGCCGAAAATATGACCAGAAATCCGTGCTGTATAGACATAGCCTTACAATCATAATATTCTGAATTAAGCTTTTTTTAATCCCTAGTTATAATAAAGATTTTCCAGGAATTTATTGACGGTTGGTATCCCTGCATAGCACAGGGTCCCACTTGTTCACTTCCCCAATGTTCTGATATTTCCTACTGAAACAGAAACATTCTCTCTGTCCTGAGTTATGTTGCACAGCATACTAAAAAAGAAGATGCACATATTCAGCAGGAGTTGCTGTTGTAAATGGACAATGTGTCATTGGCAGCAGATAGTGAGACACTGTGAAAAAAAAAATCATCCATAACAGTAAACTGGATACATGGAACAACTTAGTGAAGAAAATTTGACTAAAATACTTCATTCCTTTCAGAGGCTAACTGAAAAGATGAGGACAGCTTGCAAGCAGTGGCGTAGCTATAGAAGGTGCAGCAGTAGCAGCTGTTACGGTGGAACTGCATCCTGAGGGGGCCCAAAAATCCCCCTTTGAACTTAGGAGATTTGGAGACGGTTGTGGTTATACAATTGCTGAAACCCAATCAAATTGCCAGAAAGAAGAAAAAACTCTGTCATAATATATGTCCAAGTTAATGAGAGTTAGGCATATGTGAGCCTTGCAAATGTCCGCCCCAAAATAACAGCTTCTGGGTGTGGGATAGATGCCTGCCAGCAATTAACCTAATCCCTAAACTCATTGCTGTCTATGGAAGAGGAATATGCTATTACACTAACTAAGAAGCAGTCTTTTACAGTACAGAGATGTTGAGATGAAAATGGCGTTATCAAGGCAATTCTGTGATAAGTATTATATAAACATTTGGTAATGTTATTAAAGCAGCAAATGAGAGTCCCTACACATCAAGCGATGTACGGTTTTGTTCACTTCTCTGATGCTCTGCACTGATTGGATGGCCGCCAAAAAGTGCACAGAAAGAAAGGTGATTGGATGGCTGCCAAAAGTGCAGCTGAAATGGTGTTGAAAACGAAAACTGATAAATATGGCGTGTTCGAACTAGAACTAGAACTTTACCTCTGGTGTTTAAGTAATTGCCCGAACAGTAAAAATGTTTGGAGGTTAGGTTCAAGGGTCTAAAAATTCAAGAAGTTTCTCACTTAGGACCTTAACATTTCTAGAACAGTTCGATCAACACTATTTATGGATAAAGGGAATTTGGTAATGTATTTTGATGGATTTTTTGTCTTCTTCTGAAATAACACACTAAAGGATAATAAGCTGAACAAGTTTTTTTTTTATTTGATATGTTACAAATGGCAGTGGTTGGATAGGTATGACTTTCATGATAATGCCATTTTTGTACAATGCAAGTATACCTGAAAATATAGATCCTACTTACTGTTTCTCACATATTTTTTTATAAAAAAACAAAACAATCAATCCTTTTATAATTAGATCAATAACCATCCTCAAAATTATATTACATGTAAACCCAAAACCCCTTTCTCACATCACTCTAAATACAATAAATCTAATAAATATATCAAAACATTTCACATAATAAACACCCATCCCCCCCTCCCCAAACACTAAATTCATCTATTCCAACTCCCCTCTTCTCATATTACTATATTTAATCTCTCTCGCGCGCATCTCACGTCGCTGCTTTTCACCCTTAATTATTGTGTGACACACTCACACTTCCAAGTGTCATATTTTAATTTTGAGTCTTTCTATAGTTAGTGTTAGTATACCTACTATCATAATATCCATATTCTCTCTGTCCCCCTCTTATTTACTAACTCACTCATCAAATAAAATCCACTTTTTAAATAATAATTTTTAATTTATATATTTAATAGTTAATATGTCCCTATCCTTCTTAGCCTTACTTTTGCAATATGTTATCGAATTATAGAATATTAGATATTTTTTTCAAGTTACGTAGAAATTTTTAAGTCAAAAAAGATAGAACTATATACACATTTATCTCACTCACTAAATGTGTGTGTGTGTTATATAATCTCAGATAGTTTTTCTAATAATAACTCATTTAGACATTAAAACACTCACGATTTTCGCTCGTGGTTTGCTGTGTGCGCTCGCTCTCATACTCCGTGTTGTACCATATATCCACTTTAATAACACCCACCATCCCACCATATAGACTTAATTTTGCTCCTGTGTCCTGTGTTTGCTCTCTCTCGACTCATACCATTTCACATCCGCACTTTATTAGTTATTATTGTTCTCCTATCATGAAAACCGTTACCCCCACAGACATAAATCGAGAGATCAATGTACTTTACTCACTCGCTCCACGCTCACCTCCACCGTCTACGCTCTCTCGCTCAGATATATAGAGAACGCACACACACTCTTCTAACAATCCTATCTCCATTACATACCCTGCACTCGCAGATCACTCGCTCTAATAGATACACCTATATAGACTGATATACCCTTAGCCCCCATACACACGCCTCTCCTCCTTCCACCTCCACTACACCTCTCTCATTAGACTCTCTCTGTGTCTCTGCACTATACACACGCCCACCTCTATGTTATCAACTATATACCACACTCTGTGTTGTTGTGCCACCTGAGATCACCTCCTAAAATACCACCATCTCTGTATAACACAAAATTACCATGTGTGTCTCTCTACACCCTAAGCCTGTTAGTGTGTGTGTTTAAATAATTGTGTATCATGTGTGTTGAGACTAGATAGAGATATACTGTGTGTGTGCAACATCGCCCGCCTCCTCGCGCCCCCTAGACCCTCACTCACTCTCCACACGCCGCTCACTCCAACTCTCTCGCGCATATCGTGCATCTCACACAGCCTAGAGATAGAGATAGAGATATCCATCTCTCTTCGCGAGAGAGGCACAGAGAAAGATATATAGAGTAGATAATATACAGTATAGTGATGATAGAGTATAGTGACCATGTCGAGCTCTCTATCTCAGCGCTTGGTTTCGTGGCCGCGATCCTTTGTCCGTTATGAGAACATGGTATGAGAGTGTTCGAGAGACACTCACTACACTAGTATTGCGGATTTATCTTAATATATAGGATAGCGGCTGTGGTGCACGCGCTCGCATAGTGGCATGTCTCGCTCGAACTGGTGCATCTGAGATCTGGCTCCACCCATAGAGAGAGGTGTATTTCTTTAAGAACAGCTCTCCTATTCATTTCAATGGGAGTTCCAAGTAAGCTGAGCAGGCTGGCTTGGCTGTACTTGGAAATCCCATTGAAATAAATAGAATAGTGCTAGCCACATGCCGTTCTGAGCGTATACTTTTGGGGGCCTGTTCTTCAGATAGGTGTGGGACCAACACCTATCATACTTTATGACATACAAGACTTCTCCTAATCTCCCTCATTACATTTTCTGCCTTAATCTCAGATTATCTCCTTCATTGTAATCTCCTCTCCTCACAGAGACCCTGCTTCTCTTGCTCTCCTCATATACTCCTCACACACCGTCTCCAAAGACTTTTCGTGATCCCCACACACTTTTAACTCATTCCAAACAACATCACATCATAACACTCAAACAATCCCAAGAGGAGATATATATATAGTGTGTGTAAGATATCGCCTCCACGCGCCATTATCCACCTCTCCCCCATAGCTGCACTCATCTACACACCACCTCTAGCTCGAGCATTTATCTTAGTTCTATTCTAGATCGCTTATCTCACAAAAATACGAAACACAAAAATACTCTATACCTTAACTTCGCTCTCGCACATACTTTCTTTTTTCTCTTTTTTGAGAGAAAGATATATCTCTCCCCCCTACCTATCTCCACCTTTATTTCTTTTTTTTTTATTAATCACCCACACCTATTATACAATCTATAAATTTATATTTATATAATTTTTACTCCCATTTAAAATATTAATAATATTTTATTATTTTATATATTATTAATTAAAACATTCTTAAAAAACCACAAACCAACATTATTTTTTTATATTATTAATCTTTATATAAAAATATTGATTACATTAATCAATCTATAATTTTTAATTTTATTAACTTTTTTCAAAGAGAAGAATATAGAGACATAGATAGATATACACCTATAGATATACTCATCTCACCAGATAGAGACTTATAACATATATGAAGATATGACTCACTGCAATTTGTGCGCGCTACTTAGTTTGTGTTTCTCTTTTCTAATATAGATCACCATGTGTGTGTCCCAGATAGATATATACCCCTCCCCCACACTCCCCCCCCCACCACTCTAGTGTGTCACTCACACACTCCAGACACCCCTCCTCTTTCACACCCACCTTAAAGAGACATCTCCCTCACACACCACTCATATTACACCCTATCTCTCGAACATACCGCTCGCTCCCCTGTGTGTTCGCTCTGCTCACGCATACAACCTATATATACCTATAATACCACCACCCACTATCGCTCTCCATCCAACTTCTCTCGCTACGCTCTCACATAGATTGTTTTATCATATCAATCCAACTACCACCCCCCCCACCCCCTCTATACCCCCCACCCCCATTCTCCCAAACAATCCTATCCATCCTCTGATCATAGAAAATCTTAACCCCCAATAAAACTCACACACACTCAACCTCCCCCACACCAATAGAGACCCTACCCCTCCTAATCCATATTCTTCTTTAAGACTGTGAAGAGAAAATTGTGTATTAAAAAAAATCCAATATATATGTGTGTTATATAAACCTCCACCACGTGTGATATCCACACTCAGATACACACACTCCCTACCTCCCCACCATCCCCCAATATAAAATTCCCAACCCCCTCCTACTCTTGATAGATAATATATATAGATCTCAGAAGAACAGAAAGATCAAATCTTCTCCCCCCCACCACCTCTCTGTGCACCACACACTTTCACTCTCTCGCTCTACTTCACACAGATATTCTCTCTACGCAGTAATCATAAGCTTAGTGTGTGTAGATAGAGTCAACTCTCCCCCCCCCCGTATGTCTCTGTAGTTATTTAAGTGTTTTATATAGATAGTTGTCTCTTCTCAATATCATTTTCTCAGCACAACCACTCCACCACTCGCTGTGTGCGTCACACTCCCTCCTCCTTCATCCTCTAACTAGAGAGAGAGATACACACACTCGGCGGCGCCTCATAACGTGTCGCACACCCATCCATTCGACTGTGTGATATATATGTGTGTGTGTAGACATCTCTCGCTCCTTTATCTCTCGCTCGCACTCGCCTCTCTCCTCACACTCGCCTCGCATCCAGATGAGAGATTCGCGCATATCTATATCACTCGCTCACTTCTCGCACCACTCGTGTGTGTGTACACTCGCACATTAGACGACTCTCCCCCATATCCCCTCTACACTCGCAATGTAACCCAATCTACCACAATGTCCTTGATTGTAGATCCTGTAGTGTGTGAGAGATCGTATTGGACTCGCTAGATAGAAACACTCTCTCATAAGAGATCCTATAGGGACAGCTATCGCGCTCGCGCTTGTGTAGTAGTAGACCTTGATAGCCTCCCCCTTGCACCACCTCCGCTCTCGACTCCTACATATAGGTTGTGTAGTGTGTGAGTGTATTGTGAGCGGAGATCGGCATGTGGGTGTATAGATAAGGTGGGGTGTTGTAGTGCTCCGATAGAGAGAAGAGATTGAGATGGTGATGTCTAGTATAGAGGATCGCGGATAGGCAGAGACACGCACAAGACACCTCTCTCGCGACGCTCGCTCTCCGTACGCTCGCGAGCTCGGCTGTGTAATGGGCTCGCGACTGTGTGTGTGTTGTCTTGCGCTGTGTTGTCGCGCTGGATGTCGGCAGAGATAGAGTTCGTGTGTTGTATGAGCAATCCGTTCTCTCGCGCGCGAGTTGTGTTCGGGACGATCAGCCAATCACCTTACAAAGCCACCTGCCTAATATTTTGAAGTATCTTGTGTCCTGTGGTATCTGACAGCAAGATACTAGCAGCAGATCTTTTATGATGTGTACTGCGCCCTTCAAGGATTGGAATTGCTTTTCCAGCACATCCCACACACGATTGATCTGAGAACTGGAGAATTTGAATACCAAACACCATCTTACACGCTTTGTCATTGCTGTACCATTGCTTTAAAGAAGAATATTCAGTTTGCAACAAAGGTTTGGTAGGTGGTATGTGTACATGAATGCCAGGATCCAACATTTCATAACAGAACTTTGCCCAGAGCATCACATGGGCTCCACTGGCTTACCTTTTTCCCATTTTATATCCTGGATCCATCACACGTAACCGGCCATCCATATGATCACAAGAAGACGTGCTTCATCATCACCTCTGCATTTGTTTCATGGGCCAGTTCGGATGCTCACATGCTCACTAGAGCACAGGGTTATTCGCAGCCATGCTCACTGGTATGCAGCAACACAACCCCATATGCAGCAAGCTTGATGTGCTGTGTGTTCTGAGCTTTCTATCTTGATAGCCATAGCATACACTTCTGTCAAAGGGAGTTTGTTGGTGTTTTTCCAAGGAAAAGTAAAAATTGACGTGGAAGTTTGAAAACTAAATAATAAATTTTTCACCTTTTATTCATTATTAAAAATTCTGGACCATTTTTGTTTTAGCTGCTCGTTTAGTGATCCATTGTTTACAGCTCATCTCCAGGGGATACGACCAGGGCTGAGAGCTCCTCAGTCCTGGTTGCACATGCTCAGACATCACCTCTCCTCTCAGGGAGCTACTTAGTATTCAAACCCCGGGTGCTGTCACTCTACTCCTGTCCTTTGGACTAGTTCATAATAAGTCAAACAGTGCAAATAAAAAAAAGAAACCTGAATGAGGTTTGTGCATTGATAAAGAGGAAAAAAAAATCCACAGCTTAAGTTCCTGCAGGGATTTGAATCAAGGACCCTTGTGCTGTAAAGCAAAAATGTTACCTCTGAGCTACAATGTAGCTACTTACAATTCCATACATAAACAGACCTTTGTTTCACTAGAGAGAGGAAAGGCCTGGTGATATCATTCTGCTGAGTCACATGATCTGCAATTCAAACAAATCACACACGCCCCCTTCTGAGCACACACAGCTGAAGAGCTGGATGCAGGAGGTATGAAATGAGATCGTGGCAAAACCCCTTTAAGAATTGTTCGCTACTGTATGGTAGCTCTTCTGTGAGACCTTAATTCCTTGCATGAATTAATGAGCCTTGGACACTCATGACCTTGTTGCTAGTTACTGCCTTAGAAAACATTTAGGAAATACTAACCACCTCATACTAGGAACACCCCACAAGACCTCCAGTTATGGAAAGGCTCTGACCATGACCCAGTTGTCTAGAAATCAAAATATGCCTAATCTCTAAAATGTTTACAGCTTACGCATTTTTTCTGAATATAACATTATTACACTTCAGGAATTGACCGTTCACTTGCTGAATAATATATCCCACTCATTGATGCGACATTGTCATTGCTTTAAAACAAAATATATAAAATCCCACATAAATTCCAAGTTCTCCGATTTTTGAAAATCCAGAACTTTTTGAAAAATGCAGTTCGTCTTTTAAAAGTAACTTAAATGTAAGGAAAATCAGAGAGGAACATAGCATAGACTGTATGGGGAAATTTAAAAGTCATGTAGTAGATAAACTAAAAAGAAAATCAAGCATAGAAAACCTCATAGAATGCCGTTTCACGTTTTGCTGATGAGCTTCTTCTAATAAATCTACTACACAACTTTTAAATCCTCCCATACAGTCTATGCTATATTTCTTTCTGGTTTTCCTTACATTTAGTAATGCATTTTTGAATAAGATATCCTGAGTTTTCCAAAATCGAAGAACTTGGGGCCACATGTATGAAAACTGTCTAGGTCTTGAATTCACTTTGTTGCCCATAGCAACCAATCAGAGCGCCCCTCAATTTTGCAGAGCCCTATATGAAATTAAAGGGGCACTCTGATTGGTTGCTATGGGCAACAAAGTGAATTTTAGCCCTAGACAGTTTTCATACATGTGGCCCTTGGACTTTATTTGGGATTTTATGTATTTTGCTTGAAGAGATATTTTATATTTATATGTGATGTTGTAGCATTGGAGTTTTTTCTTTTCTATCATCTATTCATAAATGTTATTTTGGAATTAGGATCAATTCCATTTACTCCGTTTGCTCTATCCTAACTGAGGATTTGAGCATATACCATATTTATTACATATTTGATTGTCACAAGATAAGCAGAGTCATTCACTTCATCTGTTACTAACTGATCGGTATATGTGTGTGTGTAAATTAAATTGGTAATGGTGAGTGGCACCATGAAATCTACCCATGCTCATAAAATGTGCAGAATTCCTGGTTCCTGTATCTGATTTAACCCATTCCTTTCAAGGCAGTGAGGCCGTGGAGTCTTTTGATTTGTAATGGCTTATAAAAAATTGTTATAAAGCTGACGCAATCTTTTCTGTATGTAGATACCGGCCATACACAAAGCGATTTTGTTAGGTGAACATCCAGATCATTATTGTGACTTTGGAGCTTTGTATTTATATACATGGACCATAAATGTGCCGGTCACTCAGTGATCAGACACAATCATATGCTGACCATATACATACAGTGAAAATCACTATAATGCATATTGTCCCGTGGGTCATTGCTGTAATCTCCAGAACGAAACCTAGCCCAAAGCCTCGGTCACAGGGCTCTGTTTGTTCTACATATTTCCTCCATATTTGGAAGCTAATATTAGTAAATACAGCAAAGCAGATTGTAATTTTATTTCCAGATAACAAGTAAACTGCACATTTTATTATTTATAGTGTGTGTGAAATACTAAATTAATATACTAGACTGCACTATACTATACCATACTACACTACACTATACTATACACTATACACTATACACTATATATACACTACACTATACTACACTATGGGCCACATGTATGAAAACTGTCTAGGTCTAAAATTCACTTTGTTGCCCATAGCAACCAATCACAGCGCCCATTTTATTTCATATGGTGCTCTGGAAAAATGAAAGGGGCGCTCTGATTGGTTGCTGTGGGCAACAAGGTGAATTTTAGACCTAGACAGTTTTCATACATGTGGCCCAATTTCTGGGACCTGAAGATAAACTGCTACTGAATAAATACTGACACAAGAGTACTCACATCTCATATTGTTGTCATATCATTACGATTTTTGACTCTCACCATTCACGAGAACAGTTCAAAAACAGTTTCAAACAGCTACAAAGTACAGTGAGTTACAGTTTTGTTTTATGACTTTATAATCTACAGATGTAGCAGAGCTCAATTTGTCCATGACCTGGATTTATTGTGCATCGTGATAACTCACTGAGTCAAAGGAGATGAAGGAAACAGAGTTGAATCTTACATGATGTGTTGTTACCTGTTATGTCCATAGGACTACATGTAAATTTATCTTAAAAGGGTGTTCTCACCATCGACATTGATGGCATGTTCATAGGATATGCTACCAAAGTCTGATATGTGAAGGTCCCACCTCTGGCACCTGCATCTATCTTGTAAAAAGGACCCTGAAAATGTTGGTTTAGAATGGAGAGCTGTTCTATGGGAGTTCTGAACAGAGCTGTCTTAACAGCATTATGGGCCGCGGGGCATAGCACTGCAGTGGGCCCTGCCCAAATACAGACATCACACTATACCATGCCTCTAGCCACCCCAAAAACACCCATAATATCACGTCGCTTATGTCTGAACACTGCCAGCCTGCAGTCTACAAGACTAATTGGCAGGGCAGGGAGCCTTTGGCTCCCTTCTCCACCATGTTTTTTTTTATCTGTTTGCATGTTCTTAAAACACACAAACAGATAAATAAGAAAAGCCAACAAAGGGATCCAGGGTATGTTTCTTGTATTCCTGGGACATACATAGACCACCTGGGGCCCATATATTTGTGAATCCCCCAGGCAACTGCCTAGTGTCCCCAATGGAAAAGATGGCACTGGTTCTCAGTACAGTTGAGCAGTGTGTTCAGCTGTACTAGGAATTCCCATACAACAAAATGGAGAGTCGTGCGTAAGTGCAAACGGCTCTCCGATTTGAGCCAGCACTTTCAGGGGCCCCTTCCATGATTTTATCCAAATTTGATGGCATATTCTACCAATATGCTAAAGTCTATGATGAGGACACTCCTTAAAGATAAGTCAGTAAGATTATATGTAGTCCCGTGGAAAACCACAGGAAACAACACATCATGCTACATTCAGCTCTGCTACATCTGTATTATTTAACTTTATTTATTACTATCTAGATAATCTAACATGATCTATTATTTATCTAACATGATTACTTGAATCTGTTCTATAAACTGCAGTGAAATAACAACAGATGATTCTGGTGAAACATGCGTTGAGTCTTGGCTGGTGGGTGTTTTCCAGACGTTGGTTAACTTCCTTCCTCATTTTGATACTTATCAGGATACTTATTGGCAAAGACCAAATTTTGTCTTTTTTTGACACACATGGGGATGGTTTTTTGTCTACAGTTTGTGGATTCAAGCTGTCCCCCTTCACATCCGAAAACCGGGCGGAAGAATGAAAATGTTCTAACTTTTTCCTTACGCCAGCAGTGTAAAAAACCGTCTCGTGGAAAATCCGTGCAGAGTGGCCTGCTGCACGAATTTTCTATTTAAATTGTAAAAGATTGACATGTGCTTTACAGGCGGTTTTCAAATCCGAAAACCGTCTCTAAAACCGATTGAAGACCTGTGCCGTGGGGACAAGCCCTTATTTTGCCGCTTGCATTTTAGCTTTTTCTTACCGTTTTCTGCATGCTTTTATGTGCTGCACTATTATTTTTCTGGGATTGTGTCACGTTTACACTGTAACATATTTATTTTAAATTATGTTGTCCACTGGCCAATGTGTTTATGCTTTTATCTCTTCTTGATCATGTTTTCTTGTCTGACTGTGCACATATTTACAGCTTCCTTTTATTAATTATGCTTTATCTATTTATCATTTTATTAATGTATTACTTTCTTCTTACATGTTGGTATGTATTCCCAACACTGTTTCGTATATGTGCATTTTAGTCCCTACACTGTGAAGAGGAAATTTATTTTTAGTTTTCTTTTTTCTTTTTCAAAACTGGAATAATGTTTGCTGGTGGATTACTGTATATACCCTAATGTAAGCCGAGGCACCTAATTTTGCCACAAAAAAACTGGGAAAACTTATTGACTCGAGTATAAGCCTAGGGTGGAAAATGCACACTGGTAAATTTCAAAAATGAAAATGGCAGGTATAGGCAGTTTAATTTCCCCCATATGCAGGTATAGGCAGTTTAATGGCCCCCATAGACAGGTATTGGCAGGTATATTATCCTCAATGGGCAGATAGAGGTAGCTATATATCCCCATAGGCAGGTATAGGCAGGGTTTTAAAAAAAAAAAAAAAAACAAGTACTCACCTTTCCCCTGCTGCCTCTGCCTGCTGCCTCTGCCGGAAACTGCTGAGGGGGCCACAAGCTGCGGCTTTCCAGAGTCCTATTGTGGAGCAGGGAGCGCTCACTCTGCTCCTCAAAATATCCTCAGCTGTATGCGCTCCCAGAGGAGTCGCATACAGCTGAAGTGTCCCCACCGACGCCCGGGCCATGGCAGTGCCTGGACACAGATGGATAACGCGAGATTCAGCTGTATACGCTCCCAGAGGAGTCGCATACAGTTGAAGAGATTGCCACCGGCGCCAGGCCTATGGCAGCGTCCGGACGCAGATGGTGACTCGAGTATAAGCCGAGGACAGCTTTATCAGCACATTTTTTGTGCTGAAAAAACTCGTTTTTTTCCTCGCTTATATATGGTAATTCACTTAACTACACGCACACCCGGTTAAAACAAACATGCTTATTTTTCAGCGTTTTTCGTTTTCTAAAAGCACTGAGAAAAACTATTGAAAACAGATCCCATAGACTTTAATAGTAAAAACGTTCTGTAGTCTCCCCAGAACGTTTTTTTTTCTGCTCGTTTTTGCCAGAGCAAGGCAGAAAATTTACTACTGGAGTCTATGTAAACTACCAGTTGTTTTTTGAGCTGCTTGACATGCACTGAACAAAAATAAAAATTTATGAACGGTTTTAGGATTTGGTTTTCAGTCAGTTTTTTGTCCATTGCTATGTAGACCTAGCCTTAAGCCCGTCTTACCTTTTGTTTCATCCTTATTTCCACATATATTGTAAGTTTAAGTAGTTTTGTTACTTTGAAATGTTTGTTTCCTTTTTGTCTGAGCTTATACCTTCTGCCTTGTAAATTACTGCAGAAAATATTGGTGCTGTACAAATAAATATTATTATTATTATTAACAGCTAAACAATCACTGGACCTGAATGGTCAGCAGGATTCTCCAGCGATAATATATTTATACAGGGTCATCTACAATATATCTATAGAGTTGCTTAATGTTATAGATCTCCAGATGCTGTGCTATTCTTTTCTGCTGTTAGGGTTCGGTCACACGGCAGTGGTTAAATGCCTGTCGGTTTATGTTTAAAGAATCCGTTTTGTATTTTATCGTCTTTTGAATGGTTTTGGGGGACGGTTCTGTCCACTTTTTGAAGATTCACCCTTCCCCCAATCATTGAATACCACAGATTCTGCCCGAAAACCGGAAAGAAGATTATGCAGGTTCCGAGTTTTTCAGAACGCCGGCGGTGTAGACTACTGGGTGGATTTTATATTAAAGTCTATGCTGATGGTGGACAGTCAGTTTTCAGATGGTTTTTGAAATCCAAAAACCATTTATAAAAAAAAAAAAGACTGTAAACCCTTCCTGTGTGGAGGTACCCTTACTGTACTTACATATTTATCATCTAGTAACAGAATAGTCAAGTAAAGCAAAAGCAGCTCTACTCAATGTTGTATCCACAGACTGGGGGATATATATTTAGAGGGCGAGGCATAGTACTCCACTACTTTTGTTGGATTTATGTGAAAACCTCAGTGTACATGGGGCCAGGTAAAGAATACAAACAAACTAATGTGTGAAGTGGGCATTACATAAGAAGTGTGATCTTCAAAGAGCCTGTGTGCCTGGCAGAACTGAGTGGATGTGCCTATTAATGCTATATCCATCATGCAGATACACATCTTCTGCTTTAAAGTGATATTGTGGGAATCAATTAGGTATGCAGATTACATTTCACAAATGTCCAAATGTTAAACTTCTGGCTGCTGTGCAGCTCCCAGTATTATGTTTCTCTATGGTGGGGTCAGGCTTTACAATATAATTAATGTGTGTTGTAGACCACTCTAAGCAGATAGAGCAGAGAACCCTGAAGAAGGGAAGCCATGCCTTCAAGATAACACCAAAGCATCTTCTGAGCACATGACAAACTACAGGTAATATGTGAGCTTCAGTTTCCATGACCCGTCAAAGCTCTTGCCTTGTGACAGAGTCCATCATGTAGCAATTTATCAGCATGTAGGGGCACAAGTGACAAAGAGCCCTGATTTACAGCATATGTATACATAATATACAGAATACATGGAGATGGTACCATTACATTGATGTATCACTATGGGTGTATTGTTATAGACTTTATTGTTATGGGTGTATTGTATGTACAGTACTATATTATATTATATTATCTATTGTATCACTAAAATGTACTTAACATCTATGTATCATTCTATCTAAACAAGTTTAATTTTCTAAAGCATTGCTAAAGTATTTTAGTAAAAGGTACTACAAAATAGATCATATATGTTTTCATTTATTCATTATTTAAAATAATATCTATAAAGATGATTTTAATGATGATGATTATTATTATTGCTATTATTATTATGATCATCAACCTGGCATTTATTGTTTACTATAAGGTCATTGTAGCAGTAAAATAATAATAATAATAATAATAATAATAATAATAATAATAATAATAATAATAATATAATGTCACTATTTAGTATTTATGCTACTAATAACAGTTGTTATGATGCACATATGACATATAATAAGTAATAATAATCATAATAATACACTGCACAGATGACAATATATAACATATAATGAGTAATAATAATAAAAATCACGATACAGATGACAATATATAACAAGTAATAAGTATTGATAAGTAATAATAATAATACATCAGTGCATGACAATATATAACATATAATAAGTATAATAGAAAATCATCACTTACAGATGACATATATAACATTTAATGTATGAAGTATAAAATAATACACATCATGACAATAATAACATTAATAAATTATGAGTAATAATTCATCACTGTACAGATGACAATATATAACATTTAATAAGTATAAATAAGAATCAATATTTTAATAATAATAAAACACTGTACAGATGACAATAAATAACATATAGTAAGCGTTAACAAGTTATAATCACACTTCTAATAATAATACAGCATATTACAGATGACAATATATACCATATAAGTCATAATAAAAGTAATAACAATACTAATACATCACTGTAAAAATGATATATAACATACAGATAACATTAACAGGAAAATAAAGATAATATAATGGCTATACCACTAAATAGTACTACTACTACTGCTAATAATAATAGTGGTTATGATACATGTATAATATATAATAAGTCATTTTAATGATGTCACTTTACAGAGGACATACAGTGGTTAACTATCACGTTGTATTGATAGATGATGTTAAATATTGTCGGGATTGCTCTTGCTTGGTTCTTTGCAGCTCGGTCGATGGACAATCCACTATAGACAGATAATGAGGGGAAATGAGCCCAATCCATATAAAAACATGGTCGTGCTGTGTGTTTCCTCTAATTGAAGATTGGATTGTGTTGTGTTATCTAAACACACAAGTGTCTGATCAGTAAACATTGTAGATCGTTGTACACAAGATGCTCAGAGATAGTGCAAGTGGCTACTAATCCCCCATCTCCACTTCATAATGTTATCTTATCTCTGTACTGATAACACAGTTCACTAAATTAACCCGTGTATTTATGGATGCATTGGATAATTGAAGAGGCATTTCTGATCCCATTGTTTCAATGTGTTAATTTCTTTAGCATATCTTATATTGTACTATTGCTTTTAATCATTAGATGCCTAAATTATTAAATTTATTATGTCATTAGATGAAGACATTGGCTGGATGTTTGAAAATATAACATAGAATTTTCTTTACTGTTGGTAATAGTAATAAAAGCGTTAAGAGCAAAAATGAAAAGGTTTTTACTATTAGATGCACATTAAGTCACTGTAAAAATAATCTTCCTATTCACAATAAAAGTGATAATCATGAAAATAATTAGAAGATCCTAAACGTTAGTTGTTTAATAGATGCTAAGAATTATCATTATATTTAAAATATATCAGAAAGTATTATTATCATTTAGTTCTCATCAGTAAGCTATATTTTAAATACCACATTTACTTCCTCTTTTAAGATTAATCATTGTTATTACCTTACATTTATTATTGTTATTAATCATAATTACGATTATCATTATTATGTTTCTGTGTCATGTATGTGTATAATAATAGCAATATTAAACTTGGAGTCTCTTGGCCCCATTTGTCTAAAGACACTGCTGCACTAAATATTTGCTTTATCCCCTCTGCTAAATTTGTCACAACGCTCGACAGAAACTGTTTGGGATGAAGGTGTCTTCCCTGCAGGTAAGTGTAATGGGTAAATAATGGGTTTGATAGCCCCAGGTACTCAGGTCATTTACTAACTAATGGCTAACATGAAAGTCAGATTTACTACTGTGGGGCATTAACATAAGCCAAGTAGCCATTCCCAGAGAGAGGAAGAGCCCTTTACTAAACCCATAACCTGGTACTGATCATAATACACTCACACCTCATTATAGAGCACAGCAGGAGAGAACCCCTGTCCCTGAGAATAGTTCTGCTACCTGGAGTGTCTCTTAGTTTTGCTGGAGGAAAGAAAAACATATAAAGTAAAGAAACAAAAGAGAGGTGCAGAAATAAATACATCAAAAGCCTATAGACAGCACATGCAGGTTATACACTACCAGCAGCCTGTGTGCATAAGACGTCTATATACATGGCATTCCTCCAGCTAAACATCCTCCAACCCGACTAATACTATGCACTGTCAACAATTGTAATTATCTATCTATATTTCTAGCTATTTATTCATCTGTCTCTTTCTATCTTTCTATGCATTTATCTCTCTTATCTATCCATCTATCTATTATCCATATATGATCTATCTATTATTTGTCTATTATATCTATCTCATATCTCTCTCTCTATCTATCTATCTCATATCTCTCTATCTATCTATCTATCTATCTATCTATCTATCTATCTATCTACGTATCTATCAGTATGTCTATTTATTTATTTATTATCTATCTATCCCCTATGTATCTGTTATCTATCATTTATCTATTTATCTGTCTGTCTCTATCTTTGTCTGTCTATGTAGCTATCCATGTATTTGTCTATTATCTATCCATCTATATCCATCTATCTATATATTATATATCGCTCTATTATTTATCTGTTTATCTATCTATCAATCAGTTTGTCTTTTTATCTATTATCTATCTCTATCTCATATCCGTTTGTCCTTTTGTATACCGATATACAGCACACATGGATTAAATATGGGAAGTGAAATTGTGATTACAGGTGATAGAGTATCGGGACAGAGCTCCAGCATTACTGCATTCATACCGGTTGAAGGCGAGAAAATAGTAATTTTATCATTATAAGAAAAAACCTGGTCATGCTGTAACCGTGTGGTGATGATGATGATGAGGAGGAGGAGGAGACTGTGACATTACAACTAATCCCATTTAAGGTGCACCTGGCCCCAGTAGTCTGTAATTATCACTATATGTGGCTATATGGGGAGCGTGAAATCTCATGGTCCCCCCACCCCTCTACAAGAGGATCAGTTCTATGGAATGTAATTGTCCTGGTTTCATATGCCTGCCTGTAAAAGAAAGGAGAGATCTATCTCATATCTATCATCTATCTCACATCTATCTATCTATCTATCTATCTATCTATCTATCTATCTATCTCATATCTATCTATCTATCTATCTATCTATCTCATATCTATCTATCTATCTATCTATCTATCTATCTCACATCTATCTATCTATCTCATATCTATATATCTATCTATCTATCTCTATCATCTATCTCATATCTATCTATTTATCTATCTATCTATCTATCTCCTATCTATCTCACATCTATCTATCTATCTATCTCATATCTATCTATCTATCTCTATCATCTATCTCATATCTATCTATTTATCTATCTATCTATCTCATATCTATCTATATCTATCATCTATCTCATATCTATCTATTTATCTATCTATCTATCTAACATCTATCTATCTATCTATCTCTATCATCTATCTCATATCTATCTATCTATCTATCTATCTATCTATCTATCTATCTCACATCTATCTATTTATCTATCTATTTATCTATCTATCTATTTATCTAATCTATCTATCTCATATATATCTATCTATCTACCTATCTCTATTTATCTATCTCATATCTATCTATCCTTCTATCTATCTCATATCTATCTATCTATCTATCTATCTATATATCTAACTATCTATCTGTCAGTCTATCTATGTATCTCATATCTATCCATCTATCTATGTATCTCATATCTATCCATCTATCTATGTATCTCATATCTATCTATCTCATATCTATCTGTCAGTCTATCTATCTATCTATCTATCTATCTATCTATCTATCTATCTATCTATCTATCTATCTCCTATTTATCTCATATATATCTATCTCCTATCTATCTATCTCATATCTTTCTATCTATCTAAGAAACACTGCAATTGTTATATGAACAAAGGATTTAAACCAAAAAATCACTGCAAATAATAATCCCTGTTAAAACATAACCTTTACTTAGATAATCTAAAATAATATCTAAACACCCTATTATATTAACACCACATCCCTAGATAAATATTGCATACCGTGTACTATCGTCAGTGGAGTAATCGCCCTGATAAAGAGTGGCTCCGCTTTATTGACAGACCGTATCACTACATGCGTGCATAAACACCTTTATATCACAGTTATCCCAACGCGTTTCCCCCATGTAGTTTCTGGGTTCATCAGGGGATTCAAAAACTCTTACTGTGGAACAAGATTACACTAATAACAACGCATATACTACAACTCATACATTCACCATTAAGGTTAGATAGATAGACTGATACTTAGCTTGAGTGCTGCTAGGTATAAACACGATGAGTCCTGCAGCTCCTATCTATCTATCTATCTCATACCTATCTATCTATATATATATATCTATCTATCTCCTATCTATATATATATCTATCTCCTATCTATCTCATATCTATCTATCTATCACATATCTATCTCCTATCTATCTATCTCATCTCTATCTATCTATCATCTCCTATCTATCTATCTATCTATCTATCTATCTATCTATCTATCTATCTCCTATCTATCTATCTATCTATCTATCTATCTCATAACTATCTATCTACTATTTTTTCTCTACTCTCCGTCTTCTATAAAACTGTTTACAGTGTTGTATATAAGATAGATAGACAGATAGATATGAGAAGATAGATAGATAGATAGATAGAGTGATAGAAAGATATTGTAAATCATCAATATGGGGCAATGGAGCATTGATATAGGTGTGCAGTATTGCAGTAATATGGAATTGTTACTAAACTATTAATCCCCCTATGATTCCTTACAAAAAAAGATCAATTCGTTGGAATGTGATTGCTCTGTACTCAAATGTCTGTCTGTAAAAATGATGGTAGCCTTCTATCTATCTCCTATCTATTTTTCTATCTATCTATCTATCTATCTATCTATCTCATATCTATATCCTATATATCTATCTAATATCTATCTTTCTATCGATCGTTCTCTTTGGGTGCATTTTCTATAAAACTGTTCATCCTGGTGTACAGTCTATACGTATGACAGATAGATAGATAGATAGATAGATAGATAGATAGATAGATAGATAGATAGGAGATAGATAGGAGATAGATAGATAGATAGATAGATAGATAGATAGATAGATAGATGGATGGATAGATGGATAGATAGATAGATAGATAGATAGATAGATAGATAGACAGATAGATGTGAGATAGATAGATAGATAGATAGATAGATAGATGTGAGCTAGATAGATAGATAGATAGATAGATAGCACAATAGCACAGATAAATAAAAACAATCATAAGCCATCAATATGGCAACAATAGAGAAGCCAATAGGTGCACAGTGGTTATAACTACTATATTAGTATGAGGCTGATGGTCCTTGCTGATTATCTATACACTATATTACGCAGAACTAACACGAGTGACCTCTCTCTGTGCCTACTTCTTAGTGTTGCTTGTGTAAGGAATGGGAACTAATGGAGAGCAATGGTGGCGTCATTCACAGAACGTGACGTCATTTGAATTCTCTAATCCTTTCACTTGAACAAGCTCTTCTTCCGCAGGATTTTCTGCGTCCTTACGCGGCTCATCCTTTCCCACTGGTGCTTCTACTCCCAGCTGAGCTTCTGCATCATCGCCTGGGTTCTGCTCTGCCATTGCTGAAGGATCTGCTCCATCTTCACAACTAGAATCTCAATGTATTTATCAATTAAGACACAATCCAGAAAGAGTCAAGATGACCCAATACTTTGTGTTGTTTGCACATCTTACTTCATAACTAGGGATTAAGCAAAGGGCTACAAGTAAACTGTTCACGAGTTATATGTATAATCACCGCAATAGTAATTTCAACTAAAGAATAGTAGCATTATTATCCATCATACTAGTAATATACACTAGGGATAGTAGCTTTTATTACCATCTACTAGTAATATACACGCAGAATAGTAGCTTGTTTCTATTTTTACAGTAAATACCTCAGTATAGTAGCATTGTTATTATATCATAATATACAAAATATATACCCTGTTTCTATTTACTAGTAAATACACTGCAGTAAGTACCATTGTCACCCAAATCATACTAGTAAAAACACTGCTCTAAGAACTTTGTATCCATCAACAGTAAATACACTGCAGCAGTAGTTTTGTTACCCATCATACTAGTAAAACACTTCATATAGTACTGTTATCATCATACTATAATATACACTGCAGTATAGTACATTTTATCCAAAATACTAGAAAATTACAACAGATGTAGCATTGTTATCTATCTTACTAGTATATACACTGCAGTATCTAGCTTGTTTATCCATAACTAGTAATATACATTTGGTATAGTAGCATTGTTATCTATCATCTATAATACAAATGCTTATAGTACATTTTTATCTATCATACATAATAAAAACCTGTATAGTCATTGTTATCTTCATACTAGTAATAAACTCTGTATGTAGCATTTTTTATCTATCATACTAGTAAAACCTGCTGTAGAGCATTGTTATCCATCATACTATAATATCATGCTTATATAGCATTTTTTATCCATCATACTAGTAATATACACTCTGAATAGTAGCATTGTTATCTATCTACGTAATAAAAATTCTTAATAGCATTTTTATCTATAAACTATAAACAAATGCGTATAGTAGCTTTGTTATCTATCATACTAAAATAACACTGCGTATAGTAGCATTGTTACCCATCATACAGTAATATACACTGCTGTACGTAGCATTGTTATCTAAATACTAAATACATACAGTAAGTAGCTTGTTACTATAAGCTAGTAAAAACACTGCACTATGTAGATTTTGTTATCTATCATACTAGTAATATACATGCGTATAGTAGCATTGTTATCCATCAACTAGTAATATACACTGCTGTTAGTAGCATTGTTTCCATCATAACTAGTAATACACACTGCTGTATAGTACATTGTTACCATCATACTAGTAAATATACACTGAAACTATAGTAGTATTGTTATCTATATACTAGTAATAATACACTGCTGTATCAGTACCATGTCATCCATCATATGAGTAATATACACTGCTGTATAGTAGCATTGTTATCTATCATACTAGTAATATACACTGCAGTACAGTAGTATTGTTACCCATCATACTAGTAATACACACTTCAGTATAGTAGCATTGTTATCTATCATACTAGTAATATACACTGCAGTATAGTACCATTGTCATCCATCATACTAGTAATATACACTGCTGTATAGTAGCATTGTTATCTATCATACTAGTAATATACACTGCAGTATAGTAGCATTGTTATCCATCATACTAGTAATATACATTGCAGTATACTAGCATTGTTATCCATCATACTAGTAATATACACTGCTGTATAGTAGCATTGTTATCCATCATACTAGTAATATACACTGCTGTATAGTAGCATTGTTATCTATCATACTAGTAATATACACTGCTGTATAGTAGCATTGTTATCCATCATACTAGTAATATACACTGCTGTACAGTAGCATTGTTATCTATCATACTAGTAATACAAACTGCTGTATAGTAGCATTGTTATCTATCATACTAGTAATATACACTGCACTATAGTAGTATTGTTATCTATCATACTAGTAATATACACTGCTGTATAGTAGCATTGTTATCCATCATACTAGTAATATACACTGCTGTATAGTAGCATTGTTATCCATCATACTAGTAATATACACTGCTGTATAGTAGCATTGTTATCCATCATACTAGTAATATACACTGCTGTATAGTAGCATTGTTATCCATCATACTAGTAATATACACTGCAGTATAGTAGTATTGTTATCTATCATACTAGTAATATACACTGCTGTATAGTACCATTGTCATCCATCATACTAGTAATATACACTGCAGTATAGTAGCATTATTATCCATCATACTAGTAATATACACTGCTGTATAGTAGCATTGTTATCTATCATACTAGTAATACAAACTGCTGTATAGTAGCATTGTTATCTATCATACTAGTAATACAAACTGCTGTATAGTAGCATTGTTATCTATCATACTAGTAATACACTGCTGTATAGTAGCATTATCTGTCATACTAGTAATATACAGTACACTGCACTATAGTAGTATTGTTATCTATCATACTAGTAATATACACTGCACTATAGTAGTATTGTTATCTATCATACTAGTAATATACACTGCTGTATAGTAGCATTGTTATCTATCATACTAGTAATATACACTGCACTATAGTAGTATTGTTATCTATCATACTAGTAATATACACTGCTGTATAGTAGTATTGTTATCTATCATACTAGTAATATACACTGCTGTATAGTAGCATTGTTATCCATCATACTAGTAATATACACTGCACTATAGTAGTTTTGTTATCTATCATACTAGTAATATACACTACAGTATAGTAGCAGTGTTATCTATCATACTAGTAATATACACTGCTGTATAGTAGTATTGTTATCTATCATACTAGTAATATACACTGCTGTATAGTAGCATTGTTATCTATCATACTAGTAATATACACTGCTGTATAGTAGCATTGTTATCTATCATACTAGTAATATACACTGCACTATAGTAGTTTTGTTATCTATCATACTAGTAATATACACTACAGTATAGTAGCAGTGTTATCTATCATACTAGTAATATACACTGCACTATAGTAGTATTGTTATCTATCATACTAGTAATATACACTGCAGTACAGTAGTATTGTTACCCATCATACTAGTAATACAAACTGCTGTATAGTAGCATTGTTATCTATCATACTAGTAATATACACTGCTGTATAGTAGCATTGTTATCTATCATACTAGTAATATACACTGCACTATAGTAGCATTGTTATCTATCATACTAGTAATATACACTGCTGTATAGTAGCATTGTTATCCATCATACTAGTAATATACACTGCACTATAGTAGTTTTGTTATCTATCATACTAGTAATATACACTACAGTATAGTAGCAGTGTTATCTATCATACTAGTAATATACACTGCACTATAGTAGTATTGTTATCTATCTTACTAGTAATATACACTGCAGTATAGTAGCATTGTTATCTATCATACTAGTAATATACACTACAGTATAGTAGCAGTGTTATCTATCATACTAGTAATATACACTACAGTATAGTAGCAGTTTTATAGGCCACAATAGTAATATGAACTACAGAATAGTAGCATTGGTATCTACCACACTAGTTCAATAATCTGCAGTATAGTAACATTGCTATCTATCATACTAGTAATATAAAGTACAATATAGAATCAATGCTATCTACTACACTAGTAACATAAACGGCAGAATAGTAACATTTTCATCTACCACACTAGTAACAAACTACAGTATAGTAGCATGATCTACCACACTTGTAGGTACCATATAATAATATTCATGCTACTATTACTATTATCCCTACTACTACTACTACTACTATTACTATTACTCATTAACACTGATAATAATAATCATCATAATAATAAAATAACCGGAAACAGTTTGCAATAACCGTATAAAACCAAGCAGCAGCAGTGGTAAGAATATTTCCAATAAAGACCTGGATGCTATTAGGATCATATAAATTACATCGATGTAAATGATTAGATGAAATGGCTTTATACAGGGCCAGTTGTAAATCCCAATAGCACCTTCCCCATATGGACCTGCGAGTTACCATAGGACAGTATAATGTGACACAGCTGCAGTAAAACGTTTGACATCTATAGAGGAGGCAGCTACCGGGGAACTGGCAGCAAGAGAGGCTCCTCCATGTCTCTGCATTAGTTCTTGTTTTTCCACACAACTAGTTATTCACAATGTTGTAAAGTTGGAGTGCCCACAATATTATGTAACAAAGAGCAGCAATGTGTCTTGGTGTATATTATATATGTGTGTTTAACATGATCCTGCCTGGTACATCTTTATGCTGGGTGTTATAGATATGTAGTGACATAAGACCAAGGCAGTATATGGTCTATGAGGGTGGCAGGACGTGGCTACATTGAAGACCATAGTGCATGATGCCAGGCAGGATGGGCAGCTGCTTTGCCCGGCTCCACGTGTTAGGTAACAGCAGGAGATGTCCAAGATGGAATTCATTTTAAATTAACCAAATCCAAGTCATTAATTTTGGTGTAATTGGAGCAGAGCTGAGAATCTGCAGGCTGAACAAGCTCGAAAATGTGTTGAGTTTAATGAGCTGATCTGAGCACACAAACCACACACACATACAGACACAGGGGCTTCTCCAAATAATAAAGGGGCACAGGGTCTGCTCCATGTGATCCCACTGTGAGGTCATGGACTCTTCTCCGATCTGTTTGTATCCCTATCATACACGCTCTTATCGCTGCCTCTTTAGTTCATTTCCCAACAGACAACCAGGGGACCACCCAATCCTAATTAAATTGATAGATTTAGATAGATTTGATTGGACTAGATAGATAGATAGATAGATAGGAGATAGATAGATAGATAGATAGATAGATAGATAGATAGATAGATAGATATTAGATAGATAGATAGATAGATAGATAGATATGAGATAGAGAGATAGATAGATAGATAGATAGATAGATAGATAGATAGATAGATAGATAGATATGAGATAGAGAGATAGATAGATAGGAGATAGATAGATAGATAGATAGATAGATAGAAGATAGATAGATAGATAGATATGAGATAGAGATATAGACATAAAAGAGAAAGAAGACAAACAGATACATACGTGAAAGAGAGATAGATAGATAGATAGATAGATAGATAGATAGATAGATAGATAGATAGATAAAAAGATAGATCGATAGATGTTAAATAGATAGATAGATAGATATTAGATAGACAGATAGATAGATAGATAGATATGAGATAGATAGATAGATAGATAGATAGATAGATAGATAGATAGATAGATAGATATGAGAGTTAGATAGACAGATAGAGAGATATACAATAATAAAAAATGCAGCACTCAAAAAGACCAAATTGGGCGACAAATAATGATATGGTGCCTGCTTACTTGTTCTTGGCAAAAATAGACAATAAAAAGAAAAGAAACGTAGCACAGTATGTATTAGGTAAAGAAACCAATTTTTTTTCTTCGCCGTGAATTGCTGTGATTTGTTTCTGTTGCCTAGATAGATAGGTAAACAGATAAATGGACAGATAGATATGATATATATGATGGATAGATATGATAGATAGAGGATAGATAGATAGATATAAACAAAGTATTTTACAAACAGGGGTTACTTTTTAGTTTAATATCATTGTATCTACAAAAGTGTATATATATATTCTTTTTTTGTGTGTTAAAATTGCCTTAGCCAATATTTTCTTACGTTATAACGTTGTTATCCATTCATATGTCTATTTTTATCATCTCATATCTAATTTTTCTTCTATCTACCATATTATCAACATCTATCTACTATCTTCTATCTACTATCTATCTATCTTCTTCTACTCATACTACAATCTATCTTTTCCCTTCTATCTATCTCCCATCAAACTATCTCCAATCTACTATCCATTCACTATATCATAACTTCTTTCGACTCAACTATCTATCTTTTTCTATCTATCTACTATCACCTATCTACATCTATCTATATCTATCTATCAACTATCCACCAACGTCTTTTTTTTCCTCCCTCTCTACTTATCCAAATACTTAAATCAATTTTAGTCACATTTAAACAAGCAGGGGGTAAGTGAAACAATGGGTTTAAAAAACAGTTTTTTAATTGTATCACGGGACGAACAATTCACTATAAAAACACAAGACACTGGACATACTGGCATCAGTACGGATGATTTAATTTTTTACATGGATTTGGGGGAAAAAATTTGTCACTGTCCATATTAACCTATTGTTTATTTTGTGCTCTTTGATGAAAATTTTAAAAACTCCCTTTAATCCCCTAAAAACTCAAGATCACCCTCGTTATAAAAAAGAGCTTTTATTGGCAGTCTATCCACCGCTAGGAGAGCTATTGGGGAGCACCCGGGGTTTTTAAGACCCTTTTATTCCCAGAAGATGTATTGAACCCTTTGCGAAGAATTATTTTCCCCCCATCACAACTGTTAGCAGACCCCATTTGCATGTGTAATTTTCCACTTTTGCAATAAATAATAAAAGGGGGCTAAAAAACCCCCTTTTTCCGCTCGGGAAATTTGGGGTTTGGGCAGCTAAGAGGTTAATAATGGAAACCATTGTGTCTTTTATTTCAAAGGCAGAGAATCTGAATGTTTTTTTCCCATCCTTTTGATTGATGAAGGCGGTGAATGACTCCAGTGCTGGGACTGACAGTCACTTGAATAGACTTTTTACAAATAAAAAGGCGGGGAGAGCCGGGTTGAAAAGTGGGTTTGGCACTTCCCAAAGTTAAAAATTTAAATGGCCACCACAAGGGGCACCTTCAAACCAAGAGACACCCTTTAAAACCCCTTCCGGCCCCATCCCGGGGGGGGAACCCCATCCCCGGCTTCTTTTTAGCCTAAATGCCACAAAAAAATTCCTTTTCAAAAAAATGCTAGGGAAAAACCACCCCCCCCTAAAACTGAGGGCCCCTAACCCTTCCACCTACAATACCCCAAGTGAGCACCGAGTGAAATTAAAAAATTTGAATGCACAAATAAACAAACAAAATCCTGCAAAAAATAGAAAGAATTATATATATATAATTTTAAAAATTTAAATATAATATTAAAAAAATATATATAAAAATCCTTTAATATTATAATAATAAAATAAAAATAAAAAATTAATATATATATATATAATATAAAAAAATATATATAAAAATAACACACACCCATACAAAAACAAAAACACACACACCACATCCATAGAGAAAATGGGGGTTTCTGAAAAGGGGGAAGGGGTTTTAATTGTTTGGTAAATAGAGCTGATCCCCCCCATTAGGAACAAATTTGGCGTGTGTTTGGGGCCTGCACGAAAGCATTGCAGAAAATGAACATGGGGTGGGGGCCTTTAAGATGGGAAGAGAAAGTAAAGGAGCACTGACCAATCAGAGCAGCGCTCTGTGGACGGGACACGCCCCTCGCTGGCCAATAGCAGGCACAGGCTCCCGATGCAGCCCTGCTTGAAAGAACTAATAAATACTCCGGAGGAGGTTTCCTTTCACTCTGAACCATCCACAACAAGGAGCTGTCTGAGTGCTGTGTCCACAGGAGGAGCCCATCCACACTGAGAGCACACTCACTGGAGCTGCCCTCACTCACACTATATTGTACACTACTACTGGAGGCTGGGGGCACTGGCAACTAACATTGGGACACTTACCCCAAAAATGCCCAACCCGGGCTGGAGTTTGTGCCAAGAATGAAAACCCAGCCCGGGACAAAATTACCCCGGGAGGGGAAACCCCACTGAAGGTACAACAAAAAATTATCAAACCCCAAAACCCTTCCCAAAAAATTAATACTAAACTACATAACAGGGAAACTTACTGGGGTCACTTTTTTCTGTATCCCCTGGAGTTTTGCCTTTGTCTACTTTTATAAGACTTTAAGGGAATAGAATGCTTTATTTTTTAGGAAAAAAAATTTAATGAAAGGGCTTTAATGTATACAAATTGGATGGGAAAAAACCCAACGGGCTTAAATTTTTTCTAAAGGGCAAAAAAAAAAATGGGGGTTTTAAAACTATCACAGTAAATTTATAAGACACACAACCAGGGAAAAAATTTTTTATGGGTTCTTTCTTTAATGACAAAATTAAAAAATAACCTTTATTATTTTAATTTTAAAATTTTTTTGGCATCTAAAAATTACCCCGAATTTCCCCCCAATAATGTTACTAAAACTATTTTTAAATTATCTATTTTATCTTTTCAAAAATCTATAAATTTCCTATCTACATCTACCCTATCTATCTATCTTTCCCAAATAAAATATCTATTTTTTTTTGATCTGTCTCTTTCTATCATCAAATTTTCCTCTTTATTGCTATCTCTCTCCAAACTATATGTAAAACATTTTTAGGCAAAAAAAATCTAAAAATTTCATTATTTTAAATCTGCATCTGTAAATTTTACAAATCTTACCTTAAATTATTTTTTTAAACTTTTAAAACTATAAATTTTTTCTATTTATATCAGCCCTATCTTTATTTTTTTTACTATCTTCATCATTTCAATCAATCAATTTTTAATTTCAAAAGCCCTATCTCAAATTTTTTAAATTTATCTATTTTATCTATCTACTCTATTTTCTATCTTTTCCCAATCTATCATTCCTACCCACATCTCTCTATCTATCTAAACTATCTATCAAAATCTTTTTCACCCAAATCTATCTATCCTTTCTATCTATCTATCTCTATCATCTATCTCTTCAAACCCTATTTTATCTAAAATTCTATCTCACTATCTACATCTACTATATAATAACCCTATCTATCTAAAATCTATCTATCTTTTCTATCTACCCAAATCTATCAAATCTATCAAATCAAACTATCACCCAAACTATCAATCCCTGACCAATAAATTTTTTCTAAACCTATCTCCAATGTACTAAAAAAAAATTATAGAAATTTCAAATTTTTTTAAATTGAGCTAGCAGCACAATCACTTATTTCGATTACTGTCAACTTTGCAATACTTTTATTTGTTTGGCAATCAACACTTCTCAGCCGTTAATATCTCCTTCTCCCACACATATGTATCTAGATATCTCATTACTTTTTTTTGGCCCTTATTATCCAGGGGTTTTTTATAAAGGAAAATTTAGGGGGATGAGTCCCTTTGACTGTAGAGGAATACTGCAGAATAGGACCATTTCTTAGTCCCCGGGGTGTCCCATTTATATACATTGTGGATTAGGGTTATGATTATTTTATGAAAGTGCAGAACTCTGTCTACAGTCTCGTCCTGGACACCAGCACTTCTGCCTGTCACTCACCCCCCACAACTACTCTCCAGATGATGACTCAATAATCTATATATCAACATATTAACCAAAAATCACTGCAGCAGGATGTTATCTATTACCCGGGATCCTGCACAGCCCGGCTTTATATAATCATATTAATAGTTATTTATAGTTGTAGTGGAGCTGGATTGGTCAGCAAACTATTTGTGTGTATAACGTTAGAAGTTCACGGGTAGTTATGTTTTGTGTGCGTGTGTGTGTGTGTGTGTGAGTGTGTATACATATATAAATATATTATATAAATAATATATATATATATATATATATATATAGAATAATATATTATTTAGATATTAGATAGAAGATAGATATAGAAGATAGATAGAATAAGATAAATATGTCATATATATGTAAATGTGTATGTATACAGTATATATACATAGATTAAATATATATATATATAATATATATAATATATAAATATATACATATATATATATATGAATACATACATACATATATACTTGAGTCACTGAGTGTGTGTATGTTTATGTGTATATGTTTGTGTGTATATATGTAAAGATATTTATACATATATACACACATACGTACATACATATATACATAAACATACACACAATGTGACACAAAGAGAAAATAAATATATATATATATAATATAGATAGATAGATAGATAGATAGATAATGTGTATATTATATATATGTAAATGTGTATGTATATATGTATATATACATACATACATACACATATAGTTGAGTCACTGAGTGTGTGTGTATGTTTGTGTATATATGTTTGTGTGTATATATGTATAGATATTTATACATATATACACACATACATATATACATAAACATACACACACAATGTGACTGTAAGAGATCTGTATATGTTATATACAAGAAACACTATTATATAATATAAACACTCTTATGTTGTACATATATAGTCTAGTCATGCTAATGAATGCTTAGGGTCTAAGTGTCAATGTAAATGAATAACAATTCATTAACTCTTTATCTGGTGTCTTTTAACGTGCAGTGTCCACTCCTCTAGGCCAAGGCAGAGTGAACCAGCTGGGTGGAGTGTTCATCAATGGCAGGCCCCTGCCCAACCACATCAGGCACAAGATAGTGGAGATGGCCCATCATGGGATTCGCCCATGTGTTATCTCCCGTCAGCTCCGGGTGTCCCATGGCTGTGTGTCTAAGATCCTGTGTAGGTATCAGGAGACCGGCTCTATAAGGCCAGGGGCCATCGGGGGCAGCAAACCCAAGGTGAGGACCCAGCTCTCAACTCTCAGAACTTCATGAGTTCATGATACTCATCACAACTATAATAACAATAATGGCGACAATGAGAAAGAATAGGACAAAGTTTCACAGAAATAGGATAATATTCAGTGCATACCTGTTTCCATGGTTATGAAATCTAACACTGTTTATTAGATTCAGGTGGCCATTATTAAAATGAAAATAAAGAAATAAATTGAAAAAAATAAAAAATAAAGTAATAAATAAATAAATAAGAAAAGTAGATATATAGATAGGTAGATAGAGAGATGATAGATACACACGTAAATTATAGTTATGTAACAGATGAGAAAAATAAGTAGAGAGACAAAAAAGAAGGAAAAGTAGATACATACAGATATATACAAATGTTGTTATGTAACAAAGGAGAAAAATAAATAGAAAAGAAAGAAAGAAATAAATATGTAAACCATATATTACTGTAACAGAGGGAAAAGAAAGATAGATTGATTGATACATAGATAAGGGATGGATACAAATTAAGTTATATGGCTATGTAACAGAAGAGAAAGATAGATGATAGATAAATAGATAGATACATGTAAATAATATAGTTGTAAGAGGAGAAAAATGGATAGATATAAAGACAGAAAAGGAAAGAAAGAAGGAAAGAAAAATGTAAATGACATATTTAAGTAACAGAGGAAAAAGGATGCGATAAATAAACAGACAGCGTTCCATCAATAGATAATATTTAGATAGAGTTATTGGACTGTATCTCCCGATATTCGTCTTATTTATTAGCAGTATGATACAATTCAACAAGTAACGTTACATCAACAGGTGTATAGACACTGGCATGTATTGAAAATGAAAGGAAAAACTCTTTATTTGCACAATAGAATTGATTCCCTTCACACTAGAAATCTAATCAGTGAGTCTGTGAGAGTGAGGTATCATATGGACATAACAGATGCTGCCCATCTGATCAATATACACAGTTGACCCTGAGTCAAACTGCTTGGGAATTCTTCAGACTTTTCTGTAGGACTACTTATGTATTTATTGATCTCTCTCTCTCTGTCTCTCATATCTTTCTATCTATCTATCTATCTATCTATCTATCTATCTATCTATCTATCTCATTACTATCTATCTATCTATCTATCTATCTATCTATCAATATCTATTTCACATCTATCTCATATCTATCTACTATCTCCACATCTATCTATCTATCTATCTATCAATCTATCTATCTATCTACTATCTATCTACTCCTATCTATCATCTATCTATCTATCTCATATCTATCTATCTCATTCTATCTATCTATCTACAATCTATCTATCACTCATATCTATCATATCTCATATATCTATCTATCTATCTATCTATCTATCTATTTATCTATCTATCTATTTATCTATTTCTTCGGGTGGGGACTGGTGTCTTGTATTTATATGCGCTGTGCAGATTATACTACTACTTTTACATACATACTAGTTAGTTGTCAGTTGTGGAGCTTTGGTTTCTGCAGATATGGAAAGTAATGTTTTGTACTATTTATCTTGGACTTGTTGACGTCCTCTGCGGATGCGTCACTATACACATTTCTCTATACATTTCTCTATACACTTCTATACACATTTCTCTATACATTTCTCTATACACTTCTATATACATTTCTCTATACACTTCTCTATACATTTCTCTATACATTTCTATATACATTTCTTTATACATTTCTCTATACATTTCTCTATACATTTCTATATACATTTCTCTATACATTTCTATATACATTTCTTTATACATTTCTCTATACATTTCTCTATACATTTCTCTATATATTTCTCTATACATTTCTATACACATTTCTGCACTTTTCTGCTGGGGATTAGTCGGCACCTGGTTTATTTGGCTTCTTTTGTCGCTATTAAAGCAGGTGACCACTCCGGACGTAGAGAAGAAGATCGAGGAGTACAAGAGGGAGAACCCGGGTATGTTCAGCTGGGAGATCCGGGATAAGCTGCTGAAGGACGGGGTGTGTGATCGTAACAGCGTCCCGTCAGGTAGAGCCGCCATCCACAATCCATCCACAGCTCATCATCCATCTCTATTAGAGCGGCAGCATCACTTATAGGCAATTACATGTATTGATCGCTGCACCAGTGGAGCCATCCCAGGCATGAAATATTAACAAGCACTGTCTCCGCTCTATCCCCTGCCGCCCTGCTGCCTGCAGGTTAATACAACCCCCTAATGTGCTCATCCAGAGCCCTGTCCAAGACTCACCAAACCATCATCATCCCACTTACTAGCAGCATCCTAGTTACTATCATTAATGATTGGAGAATTGCATACCAGTATTCTTCCCATTTTTGTAGAAATTTATATTTAAACAGATTAATAAAATCTAGTAATTAATAACGAATAATAATAATAATAATAATAATAATAATAATTAATCAGACAGAGTTTATAAACCAGATTCCCATGAATTTACCTTTTGACTGTTTCAAAACAGTTTGCTGCTGAAAAAAATTATAGTTACCATTATTATTAGTAATAATAAAATAAAGTAATAATAATAGTAATAATAATAATAATAATAATAATAATAAATTAAATAAAGTTTACATTGTAAAAATAAATAATTCCCTAGACAATTTTTACAATAAAAAACAAACGAAAATGTACCCTCATTGATAACTGTGTAGCATGTATTTACTTATGTAATTAATTGTAGTATTAAAATGATTATTTTTATTACTGCCATCATCAACATAATATTACTTTGGTAAACCATTTTGTTGTAGGTTGGGGAAATAGAAACAGATGTAAGTCAAATTATTTTATGGAAAATATATACTCTTTTTATTAAATTAATTCATTTTGTTATAGCTGTTTTTCTATTATTATTATTACTATTATTTCCATTCTTAATATTTCGGATATATGTAACAGTAATAATAGTAGCAGAATTAGTTGTAGCGTTATTTATTATTTTTAATATTTATTATTATTATTTATTAAATATTATTATTATTATTAGTAGTAGATATAGATAGAAAGTTGAAAGTAAGTAGTAGCAGAATAGTTAAGATTTATTATTATTAAAAATTAATGAGTTTGGTAAAAATAGCAAATTTTTTTTGAGAAATTGGGTATTTATTATTATTTTTATACATTATTATGAGTGTAGTAATAAAAGTGTAGCAGAATTAGTTGTAGAAATTGTATTATTATTATTATATTAAAATCTTATTAATTAGTAGTAAAAAACATTTTAGTAGTACAGTGATAGTAGTAGCAGAATTAGTTGTAGCGTTGTATTAGTATTATTACTATAATTAGTGGCAGTAATAAAAGTAGTAGCAGAAATACATGTAGCATTTCAATATGATATTATTATTAGTAGTTGTATTAGTAGTAATAATAATAATAATAGTTAATAGTAATAGCAGAATTAGTTGTAACATTGTATTACTTTTATTATAATTTTAGCAGTAGTAACAATTGCTGTAGTATCCTAATAGTAGTAGCAGAATTGGTTGTTGCATCGTATTATAAATTATATGGATTAGTAACATTGGCATTACTTTAATTTTGTCATTCTTGCCGTCCTCATTTCATAGTTGCTAGAGATCTATCACTCTTTCTAAATATCTGTCCCAAATCAGGTCTGTCTGTCTGTCTACCTGTCCATGTTCTACAGAATATATGTCATTATAATAAGTAATACATCGCACTGATGGCGACTACAACCTTTTCCCCTTCAGTCAGTTCCATTAGCCGCATTTTGAGGAGTAAATTTGGAAAAGGGGAAGAGGATGATGTGGATCTGGAGAGAAAGGAGCTGGAAGATCAGGAGAAGAGGACAAAGCACAGTATAGACGGGATCCTGAGAGAGAGAGGTACAGTCACCCCATATACTGCTTGTTGGGTATTGGAAGTGGTTGACTAATCGGTGACAGAAGCCTGCTGCTGTCTATGTAGTGAGGGGCTCAGGTCGCCCTGACTCAGCCTCAGCTGTCTCTTGGTTTCTTTGCGGGGTTATGAAGTGGAGTTTCTGGCTTTTTGTTGCTGGAGGGACTGTGTATTTCTATTGTACATGTGAACAGTTTCCCTGTTGTGTTGTGTGTGCTGTGAGTGTACACTGGATATTGTAAAGTACTGATTTGTGTTGTGTTTATGGCTGTAATCAGGGGTAATGTGTAACTAAGGTGTCAGGGCAATTGCTCCTTTTACACCTATTAGCACAGATCAAAGGCCTCAATTTCCCATTCTACCTCTAGGAGACCTGGGTATTGTCAAAGGATGGCAGGGGAAGATGGCCATATGGGGGATGGGTGGGGTTAATAATGGGAAAGAAACTTTATAGAGCCTTGCAGCTTAGTTTTAAACATCAATAGGAAACCACAGGAGTTCCAAATTCTGATCTGTGAGGAGCTGGAAGGTGGGAGGGGGGAACCACAACTTCTCTGCTTTTTACAGAAGTTATATTAAAGAGTATCTGTAACTGTCATCTAACCCAACTTAGCCCATTCTTCTCCTTCCCCATTCATTAAAATGGCCCAGATTGTGCCCTCACCTTAACCCCTTTAGTGCCTGTGAGCCCTGCATCAGTAAATATTGAAATCATATACTTCCTTCACAATACACAAACTTATTTCAGCTGTTTAGGGGCTTTGATAATAATTCAATTCTAAAAGAAACATTTGTCCTAAAATAAATTGAAAACAGGAATCAGTAACTCCTACATGGCATGTCCGTACGGTTTAATGTCTTGTAAGTTTATTTGATGTAATAAAAATGTAAAAATTATAACATACCTCAATGAAACATTATATAATGATTATATATTTATACATTTAGTATATATATATATATATATATATATATATTTATTATATTATTATAATTATATATTTAATGTTTTAGGTATTAAAATATTAATAATTTAAAAATATATAATTTTATATATTATAAATAATATAAATTAATATTATATAAATTCATTTTGATTTTTATTATAATTTTATTATAAAAATTATTTTAAAATTTTTTTTTAAAAAAAATATTATTTTTTTTTAAAAATTTTTTACATATTCAAAAAAGGGTGTTCTATCTTTTTCTAACTAAAAACAAACAAAAAAAAAAAAAAAAAAAAAAAAAAAATCATCCTATCTACTATTATCTATCTAATATATCTTCTTTAACTATCTATTATTATCTATCTATTCATATTTATCAATCTATCATTCAATCTATCTATCTATCTATCTATATCTATCTATCTATCTATATATCTAAACTCATATCTATCTACCCATTATCTATCTATCTATCTATCTATCTTTTATCTTCTATCTATCAATCTATCTATCTATCATCTATTCTATCTATCTGCTATCTATCTATCTCATATCTATCTATGTATATACTATCTATGTATCTATCCATCATCTATCTACTCTATCAATCTATCTATCTATCTATCTATCTTCTTCTCTTCTTCTTCTTTTTATCTATCTATCTTTTCTATCTATTTATTAACTATCTATCTATCTATCTATCTATCTATCTCATATCTATCTATGTATCTATCTATGTTATATTTTTGATTAATATGTAATAGACCTCTGTTTACGCAGACATTGCTTAGCTTGAACAGATAACTCTAGCTTAAGCAGATAGGCCCCAGCTTGAACATATACCTCTAATCTTGAGAAGGCAGGTCATCTTAACTGGTAGCTATAATCTGAGCAGGTACCAGTCTACTTGCATAGGTAGATTAGTCTGGGCCTGTAGACTCATTTAGGATTAGGAAGATATCATCTTGGGCAGGTAGTGATAATTTAGCAAGGTTAGGCTCAGTTTGGGAGAGGTAAACTCAGTTTAGCACAGGTAGATTCCACATGGGCAGGTATACGCAGCTTGGGCAGGTATACGCAGCTTGGGCAGGTATACGCAGCTTGGGCAGGTATATTCAGTTTGGACAGGTAGAATCAGCTTGGGTATGAAGGCTTCATTTGGGACCTCTCTTGCATTGAAGGTGGACAGTGAATTCAGCCTGTCCCTTCCTTCGTGTAATGACGCAGTTTAAGCCTGGTTGTATTAATGCAAGCAGTATCTGCATATAGGCACTAGAGGGGACAAAAAGTACCAAATGAGCTGGTCAAACATTTGTACAACTTTTCCATAGATGACAAAGGAGCCTCTCCATACACGATCTACACTTGGAGATGAACTTGGGGGACAAAGGGAGGAGAGTCCATTGAAACTCACACTTTAGCTCTGTTCAGACAAAGCTTCAGCTAGAAGCAGCTTGGCATGGACAAAGGAAGGCCTGCCTTTCTTATAATTCAAGGAGAAAAGAGTGAGAAAGCTGCCTCACAAAAGACTCAGAAAAGACATTATGGGCTTGCAATGAGGGATGAATAATTCAATAGCCACTGCTACTGAGAGTTTTATGGACTCTTTACTGGGGAAGAAAAAAGGCCACTTTTACCTACAAAATGTCTCTAGCTGTCATAGGGTGCACAGGACTAGTGAAAAGAGAGTTACTGAACCATTAACCCTTGTGTACCGCATGCATGACTGCTTCATAAGGAGTGCTATGAGGATGGATGGATAAATAAATACATACATAGGTAATAGATGGGAGATAGGTAAGCAGATAAATAGATGATAGAAAGATGGACATCTAGATAAGTAATTATAGGCACTCCTATGAGTTATTCTTATAAACCTACAGCCATGGATAATACATCTTCTCCATATATCACATGTTGCAGGTCTATACTCTCACAACAAATGGAGATCATTAGGAAAGAACTAGTGGAGTTTCTGTTTTTGATTTCAGTTCAAGAAGTAGAAAAATCTCGAAAGCCTGAGAAATAAATGCCACCAGCTCTGTGAGAAGTAATGTTCCTATTTACTTGCACTACACATTAACCCTTCATAGAGCGTCAGATGACTTGTAGACATTTGGGGGGATATGTATGAACCTGGTGTTGACTCGCCAGTTGTACCCTTGTTTTTAATAGTGTACGATCCGACAGTATGCATGAAAGTGTCTCCCAGAACTTTATAAATGTGTCCTGTTCTATGCCAAAAGTCTCAGCTATCACTTTGAAACAAGTATGGATTTGTACGACAGTTTTGTACCAAACTTTGGCGCATTGTATGACTCTGGCAAGACACGTCCCCGCATCTTTGGTGCTTTCAGAAGTGTCATGTGAGGCGCAGATTGTACCAAGTTTTGGCATACGATGGTTCATACATCTATAAATCAGAGCTACGACAGTTTGGCTCAAAGCAAGTGGTGCATCCCCATTCATACATGTCGCCCTTAATGTAAGGTCACATTCACACTCATGTCTTTAGACATGTCACACTGTATGGTTTTATGTGCAGAATAGATGTCGTTTTGCAACAATCCACATAAGGGGTTGCCAACCTAATTTGTTTTACTTGTTATTTGACAAAATCATAGGCAGCCAACATTTTTCACAGACACACTGAAAAACCATAATAAATCTTTATGATTATAAGAGATAGATGCCTACAGACCAATAAACTGATGTCAACTACAGGCAGTCCCTGACTTACACCATTCCGACTTACATCTGTCCTGTAGTTACAAACGGAGACTTAGAGTCACATGTATGAAAACTGTTTAGGTCTAAAACTCACTTTTTTGCCCATAGGTTACTATGGGCAAAAAAGTGAGTTTTAGACCTAAACAGTTTTCATACATGTGTCACTTATTGTGCATGCTGGCACTTGTAGCTCCATGTTCCACAGCGGCTAGTATCTGTGGAATGACAAGTTTCAGCATGCCACAGCAGCACACGAGGTGAAAATGAAGTGAAATCTTCTTAACAGCAAAACAAATGTAAAAACCCTTCCCTGCACTATCCGAAACTAAAAAAAAACCTTTTGTGCTGGAGTTAGATTTAATAAATATACCTGTTCTGACTTACATACAAATTCAACTTAAGAGCAAACCTACAGTGCCTATCCCGTTCATAACCCGGGGAATGCCTGTATTAGTAGCATTTCCTGTGAACTATAATACTGTATAGTAATAGACACAATAGCTCTGCCACCTTTATAAAAGTCACTCATGCGTCAACATTTTTAGGGAAAGGTGCCTTTGTTTTACAGACTGTTGAGTTCTTTACAAACAGCAGGACAGATCCATGCATCACGGACCGCACTGTAGTATGAAGAGAACAATTGATGGAAAAATATAGATCAGCTTACAAATCTCTACTGAATATAAAACTTACAGACTCCCGTCCGCGGTTTGCGGATTCAAGCCGTCCCCCTTTGCACCCACATGCTCATGTACTGCCCAAAAACTGGGTGGAAGAATAAACATGTTGCAAGTTTTTCATTATGCCGGCGGTGTCAAAAACCATCCGTTGGAAAATCCATGAAGTGGGGACTGCTGCACAGATTTTCTATTTAAATCAATGAAAAAGGTCGACAGTTGGATATAGATCGTTTTCAAATCCGAAAAACCGTCCGTAAAACCGACTGCAAACCCTGCCGTGGGGACATGTCCTTAGGCTTTCTGTACTTTCCTACTGATAATATTTGCTGCTGTATGTGTAAAGAAGCCCCGGGTGTTCTTCTCCAGGTCTTCCACCTACGTAAATGTCTATTGGTTTTCTGAGTTGCTTAAGGCCTGTGTATAGTAAAAAGCTTATTTGTTTTTGTTTGTATTTTTACTAGGTTGTATTTTACTTCAAAAATGTTGCATTGTTTTTGGGAGAAACAAGTAGGGAAACCATCTAAATAGTGTTTGTAATTCGCATTAAAAGTTTTACTAACCTTATTAAATGGGCACTTACAAAAAATGTTACCAATCAGTGTACTTTGTGGGTCATGGAGAAAACATAGTGAAACTTTTTGTACAATTTGATAAAACTCTGTTGAAACAATATCAAGATTATCATTGTAGGGTGAATAAAATTTAAATACACACTCTTCACATTTTATTAAAAATATATATATAAAAATATATTATATTTTTATAATATATATATATTAAAAAATATATTCTTGAAGTACCAAAAAGGAGTGGATCCGGCTCCGAGGGAAAAAAAAGAGAAAATCTCTCGCAAAATTTTTTAAAAAAGCTGCTTTATTTTTAAAAGTGCAAAACAGACTTATGCTGTACACAATTTAAAAACCCAAAAAAAAAAAAAAAGGCTCAACGCGTTTCTTGGGCAAACCCGCCTTCCCCAAGCGCATACCATGCATGCTCCGAGGAAGTGGGGTTTGCCCCAAGAAAAAGCGTTATTTTTATATAAGTATTATTAGTTTTAATGTGTGTATTTTACTAGTGTTGTATTTTACTTCTAAAGTGTGTGCATTGTTTTTGGCAGAATCAAGTAGAAATCCATCTAAATAGTGTTTTGCCTAATCGTCATTTTGGCATTAAAGGTTTTACTAACCTTATTAAATGGCACTTACAGAATATGTCTACCAATCAGCTGCTACTCTTGTGGTGTCATGGAGAAAACATAGCTGAAACTTATTTGTACAATGTTGCATAATTCTAGTTGAAAACTAATCATCACTTGATCTATCATTGGTAGGTGAATATTATACTACACACATTGTCCTCCTCACTATTCTTTTATCCATGCATATATTATATATATATATATTATTATATATATATATATATATAGTATATATATATATATATATATATATATGAGCAGGAGAGTGTGTATGTATATACTTATTCACCCTACAATGATAGATACGTATAAGTATATACATACACACTCTCCATATAATTATATATATATATATTAATATTATATAAATATGAGAAGAGATGTGTATGTGTATACTTATTACACCTCTCATAGCCTACAATGACAGATCAGTGATGATTGTTTTCAACAGAGATGATGCATATAGTCATGTTTTACAAGCTGCATACCTCTACATCTTTAAATTTACTTTTTGTGTGACATTTAAATCACTTTTTTGCACAGCGCCCTGGAATTAATGGTGCTCCAAAAATAGATCATAATAATAACAACAATAATAGCAATAATATAATAATGATAATATATAGGTGTATCTGGGAGCTTTGATAATAAGGCTGTGGGGTCCCTGTGAGACTATTATGAGTACTATGTGACTATAGTAGAGTGATCTAGGACTCCCTCTGTGCTGGGTGCTGTAGTGGGAGATAACCTGACTCTTGGTTCTCAGTGTCCCCATCATCCACTTTGTCTTCATTGGGTCCTGTAAATATTTCTGTAGCTGCTCAGTGTGACATTTACAGCTCTGCTGAGTGTATTCCAGGCCTGGCAGCTGAATGGGCCCCTCTGTTCCCCCATGCAGAGTGGATCTGGCCCCCAGGCGGCGTCACAATGCATTTGTCCCTGGTCAGGCGCTCAGCCCCAATAGACTCTCTGCTAACTCTTCCCTATATGAGAGCTCTGTAGGCAGATTAAATTGACTCCTTTCTTCCTCTCTCACTTTCATCTCACACCATCCCCGCCCTCTGTAGCCTCGGGCAAACATTCGTGAAATTTCTGCAGCCTCCCCTTATTTCTTTTATTTAACCCCTTTTCCTCCATCACAGACATTGTAGCTGCAGAATGGGGGCAACATGAAGTGTTGTCCAGAGAGTCAGATATCAGAAGGGCGCAGGGGATTGAGAAATAGAAGGTCTGGAGGATTTCTTGAAACAACTTCATATATTATAAGAATTGTTTGCAATGTACAAAGATACTTCATTGAACTTGAGTTTGAGTCTAGGAGTCACTTACAACTGTTAATACAAATTTAACTAAACTTTATGAGGTTTTTTCCACCTTCTTCTGGATCAAACAGGGTTAACAGGTTCTCTTCTTCTGGTTTAATGTAAAGGCCAAGCTATTGAGCTATATGCATAAGTGATTATTGCTTGGAATGATCTATGTGACCATCCTGGGGAGTAGATGATGATGAGACATCAGGAAGTGACAGCGCTGATGTTGGATGGTGGCTCCAACTCTCCTGGGAGAGACTGGTTGTGGTCACAGGATGTGGACAACAGAGCAGTGTTGTATATGACACACGACTGGAAGTGCAGAGCTTAAATATTTACATGTAACCTGACAATACAGGACTTGTTCCTCAGCTTCCAACTGGTGGCTTATTAGTGTGGAGGCCAGATCGCCATCCTGATACTGCCAATCACCCACGCCGTTGGCTCCATTGTAGACCTATGTGGCTGACACACAATATACAACACTCAGTGTCCTTATCAAATATTATATGCCCCTCCCTAATATACTATATACAATGCTTGCAGTGACCTCGTTGTATACTATGCTATGTCCTAACACTATAAGACATATAAATTGTCTTAAAGAGAACCTGTCACATAGGTGATGCCCCTCTTCCTAAGGACAGCGCAAGCTAGTGTCAGACATGCTGTTTCCAGCGCTGTGTCTCTTATTCTGTAAGTTTATATGACAGATGTAGCAAAGATAAATTTGACAGACTACGCATCATGATATCACGGCACAGAATGTTATCTTGGCTACTTCAATGCTTTTTAATGGCTTCTATTGTGATCCAAGAATGAATAACATGGAAGCGATGATATCACTGTCAAGTTAAACTTTGCTACATTTATCTTTACACGTCATGTTTTGGAATTCTATGTGCTGATGATATACCAGAAAATCAACATGTGTAATATTCCCTTACTTGATGCGACCACATAAGGATACAGATTGGTATTCCCACAGTGAAAGTAACCCTCCGCAGCTGCGCTGTACAGTAGACTTTACAGTTGTGTAGCTTATATTGCCCAGTTTATTACAACAGCTTAGTCCTGATTTTCCACCTTCAACAAAAATGACTTGTTTTTCTCTATAACATGTGCTAATGCTTAGTCCAGCATGGCAGCACAGACAAGTTCTGGGGATAATTTCCAGCGTCTACTTGTTGATTTAATGCATATCTGTGTATGCATATATTATGCTGATTGATATACAAGGCAGCCTGAGATCTGTCTTATTCTGTAGAACTACCACTCCCTGCAAGCACAAGTTACTTACTAAATCGGCTTGAAAGATCCATCTAATGGATCCAAGTCTATGCTGATTTTCAATAGTTAGTTTTTCAATAACTTTATATTAATGGAAGTTAAAAATTCTATTTGACCACCTTGGTGCTCATTAAAAACAACTCATAATTGAATAATATTGGCTCTGGATTTACATTCTGGATGTATTTGTATAGGATGGCACCTAATGTATTCATATATTAGATATACAGAGAAATGCAGCAGATCACTTTATAGATGTGCAGAGTGGTTACAGCTTTTGCCTGTGGCCTATCATCTATCTATCCGTCACCTATTATCTATCTATCTATCTATCTATCTATCTATCTATCTATCTATCTATCTATCTATCTATCTATCTATCTATCTATCTATCTATCTATCTATCTATCTATCGATCTATCATCTTCATGTATATATTTTTATATCTACCTTTCTATTATCTATCTATCTATCTATCTATCTATCTATGTATCTATTTATCTATCTATCTGTCTGTATATATATCCTTCTTTCTTTTTATCTGTCTACCTTTTTACTATCTATTATCTATCTATCTAATCATTATGTATCTATTCTCTATCCTTTTATTTATCTATCTATCCTTCTATCTATCTATTTTTATTATCTATCTATTATTTCATCTATCTATCTATCTATCTATTTATTTCTATCTATCTATCTATCTATCTATCTATCTATCTATCTATCTATCCATCTATCCTTCTATTTACCTATCTATTTATCTTTCTTTCTGTCTACCTTGTTATCTATTTGTCTACCGATATATATTTATGTGTATTATTATTATTTGTAGTGTTGCTTGTATTTGTGTATTTCTTGCATTTTTAATGTAACATCTTATATATTATTTACCAGTCATAGCATAGTGCCATGTGTCCTCTGGAGCCTAAGTTCTCATCTTGTGGCACATGTACACCAGGGGCAGGTGCCATGTCTGTAGGTCATACCTGCATACCTACACTTCTGCATGCTGTGCCTTTCCTAGTTATACAAAAGGCAGAGGACAGTGTGTGATTATAGCTTTGGCGGTATTTTAATGCAATTGATTTAAGTAGGGGTTTCTGGGCTTAGGAAGTATTAGAAGCAGTTCTCTAGATTTTCCACAGGTGACCGGTTCTGAATAATCTGTATCCTCAATGATTTTGGGAAGCCAGCATTTCCTTTTATATCCCTAGGCTGAATCAGTATATTAATTTTGTGGAGATCTGGGTTGTGTTCTGATTCTGATAATGACGGGGAATAATCATGCACGATTGTAGCTACAATAGATAATAATTTGTCTTATTGAGTATATGGTCAAATCTTAGGGCCACATGTATGAAAACTGTTTAGGTCTAAAACTCACTTTTTTGCCATATGGGCAAAAAAGTGAGATTTAGACCTAAACAGTTTTCATACATGTGTCCCTTAATATTATTGAGTGCAATGCAGATGGTCAGTCCTAGACTGTTCATAATAATTCCGCTAAAGATTTTTTTTTGCATGCCGGATTAATTTAATTTATGATGTCAATGATTATCGTCAGTTGAATGCATTTACTTTGAGCCATTTACATTCAATGAATATTCCAAGATGAAGTCAGAATGAATCAGATTGCTTGAGCCCTCCCTTATGTAATGTACTGCCCAGGATACATAAAATGGGCCACGCTGGTGTAGAGCTGCGGCGTGCCAGCACATAGGTCCCTGGCCTTGGTAGCATGCAGCAGGCAAATGGTTAATCCTGAGTGTACATACAGCACAGAGGACAGTAAAAGGTAATTAAGTTGTTTTAATACCTCATCTTAGGGGCTACTTTACAGCTGTTTTACAAGCAGACATTATAATGTGAAAAGGATGTTTTTAAGTAGTCTCTCTGGGCAAATATTGATTAAGTAGTTGTTTGTTGATACTTTTGTCACTTCTTAAAGAGTCGGTGGCGTTGCCTCTTGTGTTTTATCTGCCATTGTTATTGGTATCTAATGAGATCAAAGGGGGATCATTTCAATGTATCTGACTTGGAAAATCCTACTAGACCACTGAGCCCCTTTGTGGATTTTTGACTGTTCACTGGTGTCTATATAACTGAAGTCAGATTAATTATACTTCAAACACTCGACCACAGCTCAAGACCCCTCTAATTTAATATTGCATTACAAAATTATCGGTAGACGGTTTACAGGAACTTCACATTTGTTAGATAGTTATCTTGGGTGAGATCATTTTGTTAGTTTAAATTTTATCGTTAACATTTGATTTGAAAATTAAGTTTTAACTTTAGGATCTCGATGTCTAAATTGTGGTTCTTGTTAAAGTTGCTGTGGTTCTGTAAATATTCAAAATAGAATTAATAAACCATATAATAAATTGTGCAAGAAAATGCAACAGGAAAACAACTTGATTTGAATAAATCAAAATGGGATAAATAAATAAATGCAATATCCAATTTTTTTATGCTTCAATTTGACTAATAATTAATTCTTTGTAAAGTTTACGGTATGAAGAATATCATGGCCCACATTTAATTGCTTTGCTTTTTTACACATATTTGTACAAATGAGCTTTTCCATTAAGTATTAACTGGTTTTACTGCTAAATATTTATCTGATGTGTTTTAACACAGAATGGATTTTGTCAATTAGAGCTGTTATATATCCCTTATCTTTATGTAAAATGAACTTGATTGGTTTATACCAACAGTTTGTTGCATGTGGCTGCTGAAGATATACAGCAGTAAAAAGGCTGTCATTCCAAAGCCAAGTAAATACATCAGAGCCTTTAAAAATCTACACTTGTCGCTCTAAGGCTATGTCTCCACTGGAATGAAATCCGATTGAATTTTTGGAGCTTTTAGGACTCTGAAACCGCCGAAAATATTATTGTTATAGAAAAATCGTTAAAAAAAGACTTGTAGTGTACACAGGTCGTTTAGTCTCTGCTCGACTTCTGGTACTGGCGTATTATACAACATGCTGTATAATACGCCGGCACTTTGAGATTTTTCTCGTCTTCCCATACAATCAATTATATGGGCCGATAGCAATAAAACGAGAACCGACCGTGTTTTTTTTTTTTAAACAACATTTTATTGACACAAATTTAATCCATACACATATACAGTACTGGACTTGTATAACAGTGTCATTCATTTTCTACATACAATATTCATAATATACCACAAAAGCTTATCAGAATTCGACCATGGTTTTTGCGCAAAATGTGACAAAAATCACAGTCGTGCATCTACAAAAAAAAACAAACAAAAAACTGTTGACTTTCGGCCATTTTTTGTACGATGAAGTGTAGACCTAGCCTAATGCTGGAACTACACATGCAGTTTTTGCATCACTTCTTGGTGCAGTTTTTTTCTTTAGTTTAGGCCAGGAAAGGATATAAAAGGAATAGGAAATAGAAAGGAAGGACTTAGGGTGACATGTATGAACCTGGTGCCGACTCACCAGATCTACCTCTGTTTTTAATATTGCACAATCCGACAGTATGTGTGAAAGTGTCTCACAGCACTTTATAACTGTGTCCTGTTCTAAGCCAAAAGTAGTCTCAGCCATGCCACACTGAAACTGGTATGGATTTGTATGACATTTTTGCGCCAAACTTTGGCACATTTTTGTTGCATTGTACAATTCTGGTGTGACACGCCACTGCATCTTTGGCGCATTCAAAAGTGTCAAGATTGCTCCAAGTTTTGTCGTACAACAGATCATACATCCATAGAACACGGCTACGACAGTTTGTTTGGCTTAAAGCATGGCAAAAAATGGTGCCGTCCGGTACATACATGTTACCCTTATACTTCTTCTACTTGCTGTATAGGTAGTAATAATCATTGGGCGACATGTATAAATGAAGCTGCACCATTTTTTTTTAGCCAAACTGTCGTAGCCCTGTTCTATAGATGTATGTATTAGTGTATGCCAAAACTTGGTGCCATCTGCGTCAGACACAACATTTTTGAATGCGCCAAAAATGCAGGGGTATGTCACACTGGAATCGGATGATGTGCCAGAAATGTGCCAAACTTTGGCACACAAACTATCGTACAAATCCATACCGGGGCATGGCTGAGACTACTTTTGGCAAATATACTCTCTTTGCTGCCTAAATTATGAGACACTTTCATTCATATTGTTGGATTATACACTAATAGGTAGAACTGGCGATTTGGTGCCAGGTTCATACATGTTGCCCATTAGGTCTATGGGAGAAACATATGAAAGATTCAGGTCAGTTTTCTTGTTCAAGAAAGTCGCACATTTTTCAGCAAGTGGCATTTGTACAAAATTTTTGATTTCGAGCTGTTTGATGTTAAGCTCGACAATTTTTGAAAGGTGGTGAAGCTGAGCAAAAGGGGCATAGCCTCAACCTGACAAATTTACTACATTCTGCACCAATAAATTCTGTAAATTAAGCCAGTAATCTACCCAAGATCCCAGGTGGCTTTTTACAATTTTTTTATACAGGCCTACAGACACTGAATGATTCGCCAAATTTATTAAGCCGTAATAAATGTGATGCATTTTACTCCTGTGATCTTTTCATTAAGACAAGCGTATTTTCTTTCCAGTCTTAGTAGATTTTCTCCTATGGTTTAATAAAACAACTGACTCCAGCCAATCTTTAAAGTTGTTCTTGGTTGATAACTGTAGCTATCAGATAAGCTAACAAGATAACAAATGTCATCAAATATAACCACATCACCACCTTGTAAAACCTAATGTATCATACAAACTTCGATTTATTAAACCAACATATATAAAAACAATGGCCCTAATTTATTGAAACTGTCTAATTGTAAAACTGCCTATATTGCCTATAACTACCAATCATAGGTTAGCTTCCATTTCTTCAGAGAAATGTAAGAACCGAAAGTTGTGCTCAGACTGGTTGTGATGGGCAACAAAGACAGTTTTACATTTAAACAATTTTGATAAATGAGGTGCACTATTCCCAGGACAGCAATGACCATGATAAAGAGTATGCCAAAAATGAGCACGCTGCTGCTAACGCGTTTCAATCGAAACAACTGTTTTTACTAATAGCGTAAGGTTTTTTAGAAGTTGCTGGTTTTTGCAAGGGTTTGCTTCGTTGTGGAGTGAGAGACCATGCAGTTTGATGGAAGATATCATATGAAAGAGTGATGAGCAGGCATTTGTTCCTTTTTAATGAAGAAAATATATGTGTAACAATACACATGAAACATATAGGCAACAATTTTTTGCATAGAATATCTCACCCATCATTGCACAGAGCACTCCATTACTGTTCCTTTATCGAAAAGTGGCATATCATATATGTTCATCTCTAAGTAAATGTTAGGACATCATGGGCAACAGGTGTGAACAGGGTTGCCAGAGTTTTTGCTGTGATTTGCATAGTTTCCCCTGTCCGACATATTTTTAAAAGGTCTTTTACCAAAATCTGGCGCACGTCCAACATCCTGGACACTTTTGTCTGCGCAAAATCTTAGGGGGCATGTAGTGCCAGATTCATAAGATAAGACCCATTTGTGAATGTGGCGCAACAGAATGGGGTGCAAAGTTGTCAGACTAATCAATGCCAATGTCAATGTGGCGAGGCTGAAACGAATTTTGGTGCATTCACACTCTTTGTGCCACTTTTGGTGCATAAATATGTCTCACAACGGGGCACAGTTATAAAGTGCTATGAGACACTTTCATATTTAGAGACAAATGCTACTCTAACCTACTGAGAAGTACAACTGTCTAGTCTGAGACAGTTTTCATACATGTGGCCCCTTACATCTGACAATACATGTGAAAGGTGCAAGGGGTAGTAAGCTGAACTCACTCAATGCAGATTTCTTGCTGAAATTTCTCTACTGTGCATTCATTTGAAGAAATCCATTTGCTGGCTCTGTTCAGATAAATGGAATTGATTTGTATGCTGGGTGTTCAGACATGGCTTTTTTTTTATTAATGCAGGTGGTTTTGTAACTAACTATAAGGGGGACATGTATGATCGGAGTTTTCGCTGGTTTTCTGGTGTATAATGCGCCTCTTGGTGCCGGCTCCGCTGTCGGGCGCACCTCCCCTATGTGTTAAGCGCATTAGGCGAAATCTTTGCCAATTTCTAATGTGCCTAACATGAAGGGGCATTCTGTGGGAGTTTTGGGGCGGGACGCACCACATTCGAAAACGCCAACGCATGTATGAATGTGGGTCGGCAAAGTGAGGCGCATTAAAGCTCCGACAGGCAGTCCTATTTCAATGTGGTCTGTCTGCCGGAGGCGTCGAAGTTTGCCCCGCATTTATGAGCGCACTTCAGCACGACATACATGAGGCGCAGTTTTCACGGAGAAAAACGTGAAAACAGGCGCTTCGACCTGCCGATCTTCATACATGTCCCCCTAATTTTGAGCACATGTGAAATTGGAGCAATTAAAACAATATATGCATTTGTTATGTGTTTTTATGTGTGCTTTCTTCATTTGATGAGTCTCTTGATAACTATTTTTGCTGCTTATTTTCATGCATTTTTTTTAAATACAGGGAACTTTATTGTATATGTGAAATATGTGAATTTTTTGTGTTGAAAAGTGCGCAAAAACACGGCGTGTGAAACAGGCCTATAGGTGCTTTCACACAATGCGTTTTTGGTGCTTTTTTTTTTTTATTGCAGAAGTTCACAGTATTAATTGATGTGAATTTTCTGCAAAAAAAAAAAGGCACCAAAAACGCATTGTGTGAAAGCCCCCTAAGGTTGGGTTCACACGTTGAAGAACACATATTCAGGAAAGACTGGGACTTCTCCTTGTTTAAAATACATTCTTGATTTTGTCTTCAAAAACTGCAGCTAAAATGCTGAATGTGTGAACCCACCATAAGGATTCTAGACTCTCCCATTCTTCATTGTATATCTCTACTTATAGACAGATGGTAATTGTTTATAATCAGCAATCAGCTTATTAATAATGAGTGCTGTTTACTGTACTACTGTTACTATTATTATGACATGGTGCATGGTTAGAGGGAAGAAGCACATGGGTAAAAATTCTCCAAATTACCTTCCAGTCACTGATTTACAAAGTAAACTGTGGTAATTAGACGGATAGTTCTAATGATCCCTTTGGAGTACTGATGTCATTCTGAATTAGTGCTAATGAGCAGTTATTGGCGGACCTCTGCCTTCACTAGAAGCATGTCAAAAGTGGAATGAAATTGTTTTAGTCTATGGCAAGGTGACATCTGCATGGAATGCATTATAACACATCACATAATACCCATGACTTCAATAACAGTACATGCATCTTTAGTTTAGAAGACAGTAACTAGTAACAATGTCGGTGTTACAGTGCTAGTCATTTATCAGGGCAGCAAATTTGCCCAATAACATACAGTATTAGGTATTTTTTTTACCTTTTTTCTTTTCTAAGCCATGATGATATTGCATAAAGAGGTGAATTGAGGCTAGAACAGCTGATTTCCACCATCAGTTGCAGCAAGTGCCGTCACGGTTGAATTGGTTCTCACACGTGAAGCTGATGGGTGTGATGTAATGCGTGTGAATAGGCTACTACATTGTGTGACGTTGCTACGGACAGCTGTTCCAGACTGTTACTGGATAAAAGTCACTCTCTGAAGCCTACACACTACTTTTTACAGTGTAGATGCTTTTCACTTGCATTTTTTCAGATGTTTCAGAGCAAAGTTTGTTACCCTGTTGACAGTGTCTTATATTAATTTTTGCTCCTGGAGACACACTAGATCTTATTTTCAGGGGATGTCTTATTTTTCCATGAACAAGAATTCACATTTATTGTTGAACAAAAAAAAATCAACATGTATTAATATACTATAGTCCTGCCATCACAAACATCGGTATAAGCAGCCAAACTCTGAATTTCATCAACAATTTCTTCTATTTCCATGTACAACAATCTATGGTACATTTATCGATCCCGGTATTTATGAACAAAAAGCAACATTTATTTAAAGATAGTCGTGTCATTACCTTCTGGAACATCATCAGAAGTATCCAAACCCTGAATTTCATGGGGAATTTCTTGTGACTCCATTTCATTGAGAATCATTGATCCCAATCTATCATGTCTAGCAATAGCACTTAAAAGAGCACCTTTTGTCAAGGTACACAAGGTAAGATCTATCTAAATGATGTGTTAACGCTAATGTATGGCGTGGGGGGAGATGTAGCAATGACTGCCGCTAGGTTTTATTTTCAGGGCAGGTCTTCTATTTCTAAGCTTGAAAAAATTGTAGTAGGTCTTATTTTTGGGGGACGTCTTATTTTCGGGGAAACAGAAACAATCTCATCTCATGCCACAATATAATTCCATACCTCCTGCATCCAGCTCTTCAGCTCTGTGTGCACAGAAGGAGGCATGTGTGATTTTTTGAATTGCATGTGACCCAGCAGGATGACATCACAATGCCTTTCCTCTCTCTAGTCAAAGAAATGTCTGTTTATGTATAGAGTTGTGAGTAGCTACAATGTAGCTCAGAGGTAAAGTATTTGCCTCAAGGCACAAGGGTCCTAGGTTCAAATCCTTGTAGGAACCAAACCTGTGGATTTTTTTCTCCTTATCAATGCACAGACCTCATTGAGGTTTCTTTTTTTATTTATTTGCACTGGTTGACTAATTACTAAGGAGTACAGAGGACAGAAGTAGAGTGACAGCACCTGGGGTTGAACACTCATTAGCTGCCTGAGAGGAGAGGTGATGTCTGAGCATGTGCGGCCAGGACTCAGGAGCACTCGTCACTAGTTGTATGTATCCCTTGGAGACGAGCTGTAAACAATGGATCACTAATGGAGCAGCTAAAAAAAAACGGTGCAGAATGTATAATAATGATGAATGGTGAAAAGGTTTGTTATTTAATTTGCAAGCTTCTCACGTCAATTTTACTTCTTGGCAAAACTCCTTTAACTACTTCTTTTGTGTCATCATAGCAAATTGTATGAAATAATGTAATAAAATGCAGCAAGTACATAGATTATGAAAAATTAACAATGTTTAACGGTTACATGTTATTAAAATACCAGTCCAGTGAAAGAGTATGACAATTACTAACCTAGGATGCTGCCACTTGATTTTCAAAATATATAGCAATGTACATGAACACCTCTGAGTTGAGTGCTGGTGGACACATATGTTCAGTGACTCTCCCTACAGCCAGTACTCTGTATAGTGAACATCTGTTTACTGTAGAAAAGCCAATAGAAATAGCTTCCTGCCCTGCTTATTTGGAGTACCATGACAGTATAGCTGAGACGACGCCTCAACTTGTTAAGATTGTAAAGCTTTGTATCTTGTCCGCTGAACCATTTAGGCTTGGTTAGAGAAACAAACAGGAGTTCAGCTTACCCTCCAAGTGCTGCAGGTCATTCCAAAGTGAATAGGATGCAAGGTCCGCCGGGAGCTTCCACCGGTGCTAGTAATCAGAAGTAAACTGAGAGAGACCAGCGTCCAACAACATGAACTGAAGAGGATTACAGCAGCTGTGGTTAAAACTTCATATCTTTAATGGATTTCCATAAAAATGTAACAAAATACAAGTGGAGGCATCAACCGCTACATAGGGAACCGCACAATAATAGCGCTAGATCTAAACAGACCTAAACAGATCTAGAGCTATCATTGTGCGGTTCCCTATGTAGCGGTTGATGCCATCACTTGTATTTTGCTACATTTTTATGGAAATCCATTAAAGGTATGAAGTTTTAACCACAGCTGCTGTTATCCTCTTCGGTTCATGTTGTTGGACGCTGGTCTCTGCCAGTATATTTATGCTTGGTTCACTTATGCGTCAGAGATCCCATTCGGAACCTCCATTGCAAAGGTAAAAGCGGACACCTGAAGATCCGTTTCACAAAGGACATCCACGGCGCCCAACGGACCCTATTGATTACAATGAGTCAGTCGGGTTTCGGTTGTGATGTCCTTGTTTAGACAGAACAAATAGCACAGCTTGCTGCCCGACGGAGCTTGCAAAGGTGGTTCCAAACAGATCCTCCGATGCATATGTGAACCAAGTCTTACATACCTACTTATTCTCTATTGTTCAGTTGTCTGCTCATTATCAGCACAAGCAGGGTCAAACTGAAAGGAGACACCAGTGTGCCTAGATAACACAGGATCCTCCAGTCACAAGAAGAAGTAGTCACAGTTCACCCTCTCCTCCTACCTGCACACTGAATTCTTCCCAGGTCACAGAGCAGGTCTAAAAAAAATCTCTCCTATAGAAGTCAATGGGACTGATCCAGTTCACATTCTCCTATGTGCATGAATCTGCTGTAAAGCATCTCTCTCACTGCTATTAAAGCAGTGCAGGCAAGAATGCTGTCCCCACAATCATATATAGATGCCAGAATTGAGAAATCTACAATCAGAAAATAAAAACGGCTAAGAAGTTTTAATAAGTAAAAAAAAAATAGTGACAGATTTCCTTTACAAATTTTACAATCTTGGTTTAGGAATACTTTAACTATCACAATGTATAAATCTTCACTCTTCTGGAGCCCATGCTACCTATGTGCAGGTGCCAGGGGGGTAAGGAGACTCATTTTGTTCAGGCTCCATCCCCAGTAGCACAAATTAGCAGCCACAAAGGAGACACATTACAGCAATAAAAGATGAAAATATAAGAGTTAGTATTTTTTATGCTAGAAACATTTATGGGGTAATCCCAACCAGGGGCATAACTAGAATTCATAGAACCCCATAGCAAAATACTATTGACCCCCACTACCTAGAAATCGTAGGAACCCATAGCAAAATACTATTGCCCCCCCACTACCAAATGACAGGAAACAGCAGCAATAATTAAATGTACGAATATCTTTATATATTAGTTAACACACACAGAATAGCTAGATAGTAGAAAGCGACCAGCTTGTTATTTACTACAAAAATGTACAATGTTCTTGCAGCTATGTGGGCCCCCTCAATCTTTGGGCCCCACAGCAACTGCCATGGCTATAGTTATACCCATGATGCCAATTATCAAGTTGCCCCTGGTCGGCTAATGATAGTTTTTCCTAAAGAAGAAAAGATCTGTATTAAATCGGAGAATATATTTTAAAACTAATGTATAATGAAGATGTAAGTTTGAATAAAAAAAAAAAAATGTCAATTCATAATGAAGCGCCCTCCTTTAAAATAAGAGTGCTAATAATCATAAGTCATTGAGCTATTCTGTATTATCAGAATATAACTGTTTCTAAAGTTAGATCTGTGTTAGAAATCTGGGTAACAACCTTTACAGCTGTCACTCGGTTTACTCAGACTTAAAAGGGTCGTCCGACTCAATTTTGTTTATTTCTATGCTATTAGTGCCCTTTTTCCCATTTAAAATAAAAACGTTGTACTCACCTGTGCCTACACCTCCATTCCAGCACTGCACTGTCTTCTGCCTTCCCAGTCTCCTGTTTTCTTCTTTCTTCTTCCGGATGAGGAAGCGGATGCAGTGGTCATGTGCCACTGCCTGACCTCCCTGATTGGACAGCTCACTTCTGAATAGTGATGTCAGGCAATCAATGGCTGTGTTGTCCCTGTCTGGAAGAAGAAAGAAAGAAGAAAACAGAAGAACATAAAGAGCAAAGATGGAGCAGTGATAAAATGGAGGTGAGGGGAGAGATGAGAATAACTTTTATTTTTTTTTAAATGAGCACCACTATAGTAAAATAAATAAATAAATAACAATTTGAGATGGACAACCCCTTTAAGTTTACACTTTGGCCAGAAAGTTGAAGCACAGTTATCATTATTGCTTATGCATATATAATAACAACTTTGCTTCATCTTGTAATTATAATTTGTACAGTCTAAAAAAGCTGAGTGAAAACTTATATAGAAGCTGTAATGGTGGCTAGGGTCAGACTGGCCCACAAGGGAGTAGGTGAAATCCCTACTGGGCTCCAGGGCATAGTGGGCCCTTGGGCTGCTTATCTGGTAGAAAGGCAGGAAAAAGAGTCATGTGCAGTATGTACAGTCATGTACAGAAGCTGTACGATGGGCCCTAAGGCCTCGTTCACACGGCTTATTTGGGCGCTGATTGGAGCTGTACTGCACGCCGTATTTGCGCTGCAGTACGGCTCCAATCCGTCCCAGTAACTGTGGATTCCATCTCTCCTCCCCGCTCGGCAAATATCCCGAGGGGGGAGAAAGTGACATGCACATTATTTACGGTGTGTACGCACCGTGAATAATGAGTGTCTATGGGGCCGGCGAGCTGCCAGCCCGCCACCCCGCCCCCGGCCCGCCCCGCTACACGGCTGCCGGCGTAATTGCGGGGCGAAATCCGTCCCCGCAATTACGCCGGCAATAAGCCGTGTGAACGAGGCCTTAGAGTTAATCTACTGGTGGACCCCAAGAATAAACTTCACTGGTGGGCCCTAGAACTAATTCCGTTGGTGAGCCTCATGCACCCCAGTCCAAAACGAATGGTGGCCATATTGTAGTTACCTAACGATCTCAGAACTGGACAACAGCTGAAGTAAATTGCTGTCATCTTGCCAAAAGATGACAGCTCAATGACTTATCTCTATCGATAATTTGTATTATAGTGGTAAGTGCTCTGTTGCATCTACTACTTCTATTACTTCTAGTGATTATGAGATCGATACTATGTTAGCATGACCCTGGGAAGCCTTGTACAGCACTGCTTGTATACATATAACTATGGCTTCCTCAGCTATTTCCAAGAACATTTGCCAGCCGGGTTATTTTATAAGTATAAAAGGAAGAAAAATAAAGTAAAAAAAATAAACAAAAAGAAAACACATGTTTGGGTTACAAATATGCAAACTCTGCTGATATTTCATTGCATTTTCCACTGTTAAAGGGAAACAAAACTGACACGACTGCCTGGTATGTAGAGCTGCACAGACTCCTCCACCGTACAGCTTCATTTCTCACTGCCGTGAGCAGCACTGAAGTGGTTACAAAAGGAAATATTTGCTGCATGCAAACATACCATCTCAACAATTAAATCCCTACACCCTGATTAAAAGAAAAACGTTGCTATTAACTTGTGTGTTTGGGCAGCTTTATGGGAATGTAGGAAAATCAGCTCTGACATAAACCATTCATGGAGACTCAGGAGGAAAAAGAGACATATAATTGGTTATTATGATGTACATTTAAATAAGTTCCCCTAAGAACAGGCTCTGTTGTGAGATGAGACTAAGAATAGACCCTGCTTACAGAGTAGACATATATACACGCAACCTAAGCCTCAACGGCTGGGTTGTCCCAGTACAGAGGTATTAAAAATATAGCACACAGGCCCCAGCCTCACTGCTACGACTTATTCACATGATCACTTAGGAAATAAAATCAGGGGCAATAGGTATTTCGATTAAATATATAGTACCAACATATTCTGCCTGCGCTATACGCAAATTATATTCACTCACAATCTGTTCCCGTTGGGGCTCACAATTTAATTTCTCTATCTCAAGTACTCTAGGGTCAATTTCAGAGAAAACCAATTGACCTATCAATATGTTTTTGGAATGCAAGAGGAAACTATAGAACCTAGAGGAAATGCACCAAACATGGGGAGGGCATACAAACTCCATGCAGATGTCTCCCTACGTGCCTACTACCGGTCTATGTTTTCATACCGTCCAATGAATTATATGAAATACGACTTAGCTTGTCTTTAAGTTCTGTTAACCAAACAAATTATATTGTTTTTCGTACTTTTTAAGTTTTGCTTATTCTTGATGTTGGTGATAAAAACTGAATTCCATGTGAATAATCTAGTTGTGTACAAAGTTATTCTGAACAATTCAAATAAATTAAATCAGAGATTTCTTACCACAAGATAGGTCTGGAATAATTCATTTTAGTAGATAGTTGATAATTGTTAAACTAAAATCAAGATTTGAAGAAAGAAATTCTGCTCTTGTAATCTCACTTGATGTTAGTAGAACAGCCACATTGTTAGGGGACGCTTACATGGCACAGAGCAAATGCACGTTAGATTATTTGACCGGTATTTGCACTGTTTTCGGGCCGTGCACACGGCTTCAGCGGAACGGCTTTTCGCCGCGATTTGCGGAGAAAAGCCCTCCACCTTCGCATTGACTTGTTCATGTTCCACCCGAAAACCGGGTGGAAGAATGAACATGTTCTATGTTTTTCGGGCGGCCGACGGTCTAAAAATCTGCTCGGCGGAAAACCCGTGCAGTGGGGACTACTGCATGGATTTTCCATTGAGGTCCGTGATAAAGTTTGACAGCCGGTTTACAGACGGCTTTCAAAACCGAAAACCGTCTGTAAAACCGTCTGAAAAACCTGCCGTGGGGACATGCCCTTACTGATTTGTACTGATCTATTCCTCATAGCACAGGCATGAAGCAAGATTTCCCCATCTCACCTTTAATTTTTGTTATTATGATGAAACAAATGATGAATAGACAGAATCAAAGGTTAAAATCCACTATCTATGGATAACATGTTATTAGATGTGGATGATAAAACTTTATTGGTAACATCTACCATCCTCTTTGATGTACCTTATAGAAGTTTTGGGAATATTTCAGGATTTGTCGGGACTTAACGTTAATGGGATAAATGTTTAATCCCATTTTAATGCTTAAATACCGTTTTACATGTTTTAATAGAATTTGTCTTATATCTTATATGGGAGAAGGATTAAAGTGCTAAAATATAATCAATCACTTTATAATGTCCAATGAGTTTGTCTCTGTCTAATTTAAAATGGTATTTTTGTTAATCAGTTGTAATATCTTTATAATTGTATTGAATTTTTTTCAACAATTATTTGCTGGAAGAATGTAGACAATATTAATGTAATAATGTTTTGGAGCCATTAAAATCTGTTATAAGTCTTATAGAAAATAAGACTTAGTAACAAGGATTATTATACAAGGTAGGCAAACACTTAACGGTATTGATGGATTTACCAACATTACTCCACTTTGGGTGTACAAGTGTTTTATTAGTTTAGTTATTCTTCAGAGCTTCTTGGGGCAGTAAAGGAAAAAATAAAATTATTCCTTTTGGAAATTTTGTGTACAATGGCCAACCCTTGGAAAATAAACATGAATATTAATATAATACCTGAAAAATATTATTCTAAAAAAAATATTTGCCACAATGTTATAGAAGCAAGGGCCTTGCACTGAACCCTGTCAGATGAGGAAAAAATTTATTTTTAAAAGAGACAAATACTGATTTCGAATCCTGCCATTGATTGATTTCTTTAAGATGTTTTATTTTTATTGTTGGTCCAGACTCAGGCTACGTTTACACAGCAATGATTTACCGTCAGATCTTTAAGCAAATTTGGTAATTAGAATCTGCAAAAGTCCGACAGTAAATCATCCCCATAGAATTCAAAAGAAAATCCGAGCTTTAGTCTACACTGGATTTCAAAATCACTGGTTTTGAAAAAACTTAGAACATGTTCTATAATCTGCTGTCTGTGACTTGAAACCGTCGGATTTTTAGTACTGTTAAAATTGGAATGGAGGCCCGAAATCCAAAAACGGGCGGCAAAAAAGAAAATGAGTGTAAAATACTGGTCAGATTCTGATTAGAATCCGACCAATATTTTGTCCTTGCCATGTAGATGTAGCCTAGTAGTAGGGTTGTAAGTGGGTAAGTGGAGGTTTCAAGGTTTTAAAAAACTTTGTTCTTTATCTTTATGTGTGGGGAAATTAAGTAAAAAAAAACAGTCATTTGACCTCCATTCTCATTGTGTATATTTATGCTCCTATAAACATGTCCGCCATTGTATAATTGTGTTTAGTATGTGTATTAGAATTTTGTGTCTGGGCCGGATAAAGTAAGAACAGTAGAGTAGTTGTTTGGCAAACAATTTGTTTTCTTAAATTCAGAAAATTATGATTCATTTCAATTTCCGAAAGCTGTGCAATATATTATATCCCTGTCTGTGAGCAGACTTTCTGAACGTCTAATTTCTGTTCTGGGGAAATTCAATCGCAAGCTGTAATAAAACAGACAGCTAGGTGACCATCTTTACCAATTCAGAGACAGCAATGGGGCCTCTGCAAGAGCAAGCACTTTCTGCTCGCCTTTGCCCGGATGCAGGAGCTCTAATCCTATTTACTTCCAACTGTTGGGTTTCTAGTACTGTCTTAGTAGAGGTTCATTAGTTACGTGTACAAGAAACCAATCAAGTTATTCTCACTAGTAGTATATCAGATTCATGTCTCTGAGAATTGCGGTCTAAAAGTTGAGCTTTCCAGTGGCGTTCTATAAAAGTACCTTATATAGTATAGTTGTAAAATGATGCCCAGCAAGTCTGATTAATTGCTAAAATATAGTGTAAACATATTCCACAGCACAGTACAAAGATTTGTATCACATCAAATAACCATACTAACAGATTGGTAGACTTTATCCCATCATGATGACCATTGGTCAGAACCAAATTCTTCTAACATTGCAAGTTCTAACGTCTGCTAGTTATTTTTCAAAGTCATTTTAAACTGTTTAGTACAAATTAGGGACTGACGGAGGTGGGAAGCTGTAATTTTTAAGTATATCTGGGAATGATTCATGCTCTATGCTAGCACTGGTAACGTCCTATTGATGTTGTTGCTGCTTGACACCTCGTTAGGGCATCTAATTGGGTTAAAGCAATCTCATGCCCCAAAAAAATTTGGATTTTTTGGCAAAAAATTTTTTTTTTTTAAACAAAAATTTTTTTTAAAAATTTAAAAAGGGAAAAAAAAATTTATTTTTACTTAAACTTTTTTTTTTTTTTTTTTTTGGGTTCTAATTTAAAAAATTTTTTAATTAAAAAATTTAAAAAATTTTTTTTTTTTTTTTTTTTTTTTTTTTTTATTTATTAATTTGTTTTTTTTTTTTTTATTTTTTTTTTAAAAAAAAAAAAATTTTTTTTTTTTTTTTTTTTTAAAATTCGGTTTTTTTTTTTTTTTTTAAAAAATTTTTTTAAATTTTTAAATTTTTTTTTTTTTTTTTTTTTTTTTTTTTAAAAAAACCCCCCCTTTTTTCCTTTTTTTTAATTTTTGTAATTTTTAAAAAATTCTTTCTTTTTTTAAATTTTTTTTTTTTTAAATATTTTTAAACTGTTTTAAAATTTTAATTTTAATTTTTTTCTAATTTTTTTGTAAATTAAAAAACCCTTTTTTGTTTTTTTTTTAACCCCCTTTAATTTTTTAAAAAATTTTTTCCTTTTCCCCCAAAAAAAAAAAAATTTTTTTAAACTTTATATACATTTAAATCAAAAATTTACTCAAAATCAAAAAAAAGGGGAAAAAAAAGAATTTTCCGGGTTATTGCCCGTTTTTTGGAATTCCTTTCCCAAAACCAAGCAGGGGGCCCGTTCCTTTTTTTGAAAATTTGACGGGGAATGAAATAAAAAAGAAATAAAATAAAAAAAAATTTATTTGGTTTTTGGGGTTTGGGTTTAAAAAAAATATTTTTTGGTTTAAAAAGGGGGGAAAATTGGCGAGGGGGGGGGGGGAATTCCATATTTTACTTTTACATAAAAAAAAGTCTTTTCTTATCATCTTATCATTCAGTTAATAAAAATTAGCTACAATAACACTTCTTTAAAAACCCTCAAACTTGAAGGATTTACTTTTACAATAGACATAAAAACTTTCAAAATAAAAACGTCAAAGGAAACTTTTAGATCTGAAAGGGGAAAACCCGGATGGCTAATTTTAATAAGCCTGGTCCCCTTAAAATTCATGGTGGGTTTCATCAAGTATCATATTAGGCTTACAGAGACCCATTCCAACATTCTGCTTCCATTCTCCTGAGCCATTGTCCACAGCTCGGCAAATAGCCAGAGGACAAAGGGGATTCAAGTGCTGACAAAACATGAAAGAGGAAAAAGATTTAGCTGCTTTTATCAAAGAAACTGAGAAGGACTTTGTTTGTGTAAATAACGTAGAATAACTGGACGGCCTTGCATTTAAGAAATGCTGTTTTCATTACAATTAATTCTTGACATGCTGGAAAAGGTCCAAAGGATGGAGTTCTACCACAACTTTCATTTGCAAATTAAAAACAGTTGGTCAACTGAAAACCTGTATGAAGAGCTTTAACCCGTTCTTCAGTAGGTTGCAGTACTCTACATGACCAGCTATTGACCAGACCAGTGGGCTTTGTTGAAGAGCCAGGTTGTCCTTTCAAAGTTTTGAGTTCGCCCTCAAAATAAAATATTATTTAAATAGGTATAACCTAATAACTAGGACAACTCTACTGACGTATCTGATGTCACCTATGACATCACTAACTTGGAATGTTAAACCGTGTCGCTCACAGCAGCTGGACAACTAAGGGGCGTCAATTAAACAGCACATCAAGCTACTCGCGACCCTTTCTACTAACGTTAGAAAATTTGCACATAGTTTTGTTATGAGCATATTAAAATGCCCATCTGTATTATAATTTCATTATTACTCCATCATCCGTGTCAGCCGTAAGCACTGTTTATGGCAGCAGTGAGTACTTGGCAGACACTGCACTCTAGCTGATCTTCAAACCATGAACCTTCTGTCTCACATTACAGGCTTAAACTAGCCATGCGTATTGCCCAGTTGTAGGGTCACACCACATTATGATGATCCAGTTGCTTAGTCAGTAAGTCATCTGTTCTTTTGTGGTCACAATATGCCAACAGTTTTTTGTCATTACGTTTTGCTATGTCTCTTGCACTATATAGGCGCATTATTAAGCTATAAGTATGAAGAACTGGTTGAGGAGTCTAGGGTAGAAGTGTAGCAGCAGAACAGTCACAAATAATTTCAGGGTCCTATACAGCTGAAGCATCCCCCCCCACCCCACCCTGTCCATTACAATTCCGTCACACTTTTATCAGTGGGCTTTTTTTTTTATAAAATTTGAGGGCCCTTAAGGTTTTTGTCCACTACAAGGATTGCTTCTTATTTAAAGATCTTGCGAAACAACTCATTTTGCAATATTACCATTAACATCCCCCAAACTATTCGGGGATCCCCCTTCTTTCATGGGCTGCACAGCCCCTCGGGTTATAGTACAGCCCTTTTTTGAGCTATCTGATAGGGTGCTAGACTGGTTGCATAATACAGACCTGGGTTTATGCAGCCTAGTGGGAAACCCGTAAAAAATGCCCCTGAATTCAAAGTGAAACCAAGAAAATAGACCCAGGGGAAGATTTTCATTTTATGAGCAACCCTTTAAGGGGGATCTCTGTGAAGGAAGCCCGGTTGTAATTTAGCTTGCACTTTCACACACTTTATTTTTTATAGCGGATTAAATGAAAATGCATAGAGAGATAGTCATTTGTGTTCATATTGGTTTTTCCCCCATTGGGGGGTTACAGCTAAATTCTAGGGTTAACCTTACAGAGAAAACATATTTGCTCCATGCAGATGTTGCCCCTGGTGGGATTTGAACACTGGACATTAGTGCTGCAAGGAAACAGTGCTAATTACTGAGCCACATGCTTTATCATTTCACAGTGGACTGGATTTATCAATACTTGGACAACATAAACTCAGTCTAGGCAGTCTAAAAATATGCTACATTTATTATAGAGTTGATAAATCTGGCTCCTGTTTAGACTGTCTGGTTTAGGTTTACACCTTTTATTAGTTGGCTTACTTTATGTCACTAATTGCACCAAAATTTTGGGGCATCACGTCACCCACCCTTTCAGAGAACCATTCCTGTTTGTCGGACGAGGTGAAGAATTGTCTCAAAACTGTCTAAAACACATAATAAACGTAGTGTAAAGCTTGTAAGTAATTATTTTGTAGCGAATTGCTCCAGTATTCCAGTGCAATTGCCATAATAAATATCCCCTAATGTGTTATGAGTGGTTTTACATACAGATACTTAAGCTGTATAGTAAAGTACCTATCAGAAAGTTTTCTCCTACAGTTAACCTGTCATATAGAGTCTCTGGTATCAAACAGGATATTTGCACATTATACAACAAAATGACTGTATATCAGCAATATCAACATAGTAAAAGGTAGTTGGGGGCGAAGGATACATTTTATCTATTTATTTTATAAATTATTTGCTCAGGATTAGAGAAAAGTGTGGAAATTTTTAAAGAGAACCTGTCACGTAGTTTTTGCCCCCCTGGCTGAGGACAGAACAAGGTAATGTCAGACCTGCTGTTTCCAGCGCTGTGTCCCTTATTCTGTAAGATGCTGGAGTTTTCGTGTATTTAATGCTCAAATCTGCAGTTTTCAAGCAGAAGAGTCATTCGAAGAGTTCTTCAGAGTGTCAGTTTTTTTCAAACCCGGCCAATCGGATGCTAGCCCCGCCCACCTCAACTGACAAACCTATTACTTTGAATAGGTAGAAACGTGAATAACTGCCAGTGGGCGGGTCTAGCCTTTGGTGGGTGGAGCTAACACCTGCTCATGAATAAGATTTGAGAGGTAAATGCTCTAAAACTGGTGCATCTTACAGAATAAGGGGCACAGTGCTGGAAACAGCAGGTCTGACACTGGCTTGTGCTGCCCTCAGCAAGGGAGGCACAACCTATGTGATAGGTTCCCTTTAAATTCCAGAAACAGAACCATTTTTGATATGTTTGATATCCCAATTTAAGTGAATAGGGTTGAGCTGCAATATCAGGCTCAACCTACAGACAAGAGTGGCACTGTTTCTGAACAAACACAGATCCCAAGCAATCCCTTTAAATGTACATGTTTAGAAACCTTTTCATACAGATCTATAATATTGATGTGCTTCACAATTAACCCAAGACTTTCTGGTGACAGTGAAAAAAGTTTCAGACTGAATGACCTTCTACATTCTAAATAGGCCATTGAAAGTAGGACGTTGTGCATTTTTATGACTGTTTAATGTAGTCCCTAAGTCAAATAAGCATTATTGAGCTGAATAAAACATGTCTGCCTTTTTATAGCTGCTGCTGGGGGGACTTCAGATTAGTATTATGCAGCTCCCTCCTTCAAAATAGGATCCACAAAGTCCAGTCCTTAGTTTCAAACTTTTTTTGTTTGCAGCTCCAGCTCGCTGCAGTAAAACTGTCTGACGATCTATGAATGGTGTGAAAAACATTTATTTACTAGACATTCAGGCCAGATCAAACAGAGACAATGAAAAAGCACAGCGTTTTGGACTCAATAGAGTCTTTTGCATCCGATAAAAGCCTATTCAGCCAGAAACCTTGTCCGTATTGTCCACTTGAGCTCTGAAGTTCAGTGAATCAATATTTAAGAGAGGTGTAGAACGCTGGAAGATGGGACTTTTTAGATGGAATTTTAGAACGTTTTTTTGGAGCTATTGAGATGTATTAAAATTTTTCTTTTGCTACAATTAAATAGATGTTTCATGTTTAACTGATGGTGGATAAATTCTCATGATATTTGTAAATTCTATTGTAAATCTAGATCATACTTTTTTCTCCATTCATTCCCCAGTAGAACTTAAAAACAAATTTTTCCACCACAGGTACAATCATAAAGATTTAATAGGCAATGCTAACTTACTGCTATGAACTGATAGAGCGTGTCATAGCCTCTTAAGAAAGTTTATTAGAATGCAATCAGAAGCTAGAATTGTGTGTTTAAGCTGCTTTAGGCCTTTCTGTATCAGAAATATATACATTGCCGGTGTTGAAATTTCTGTCTGTATTTATGTTGGTTGACAGGCCTGTCAATTATCTGTGTTTCCCCAGCAGAAGATACAGCAGTAGGTACATACAACATCATATGAGTATACAGCCGTTATGAGGGATCACAATGAAGCTGGATTGCTCCATGCTGGCATCATTACATAAGAACCACGTGCCTCTATTCAGCATGCTGGCCCCTTTGCTGGAGAACTTTTCAACTCAACCTAAGTGGCAATTTTCCATACAAAGAAAAAAAATGACACAGTCTTTTGAATCAAACTTAGCATATTTTAGCCAGTATAGGAAAAAAAATTGGCAAGTGGCAATGAATAGTCCTTTTTTTTTACTCAAGTATTTATTCAATGCCCTGGATCAGGAACAGCTCTAATATACAGACATACATAGACAATAATAAGGACTATTAAAACCAACCAAAGTCTCATCTTAGAAAATGTATCATGCAATATCTTTCAAAAAATATTATAAAACAAATGCTAGTCACACTCAAACCATGGCATGGTACGATCAGTATTTTGATGAGACATATGTATTGATCACATGTATCTCTCCAATAAATGAATACCTTTTACACAAACTGTTGGATAACTAAGTGAATCTATCAGTTTGTGGATCGGTTGCCAGGTATTTGTTTTTTTTGGCCATTAAGATAAAAGTGGCTTTGATATTGGTGGTTTATCCTTAGCCCACATCTCAAGTCTATAGTCTATATATACCCAGCAATGATCTAATGCTAGTATGCAGCATGGAAACAACACCTATTTAAATGAAGTGGACTTTGACATTCCAGGACTATGTTTAGGGTAAGACATTGATATCGGATTTTTAGAGGTTCAACTTCAGCTACCCCCACCAGTCTACTGATCGAGAGAGTCACAGTGCTTCTTCAAGCACTGCATTTCCCTCATTGTTTACCAGGCACAGAACCATGCATTTGGTGGTGGCTGTATTTCAGTTCAGTTCAGTTCACTTGAATGGGGCAAAGCAGTAAAGAACTACAGCACCAGACATAACTCTGTAGATTTTGTAATAAGACAATGAAGGGGAGGTGCCTTGGTCCCTTTGATCAGCTGATCAATGGGTTGCCAAAAGTTGGGCCACTAGTGATCTGTTTTTTATGATCTATCTCAAGAATACGCTTCCAATATCAAAGTTCCAAAAATCTCTTTCATTACAATGTGTTCTTTCTTTCTATGTATTTTATTAATATTGAATCTTTGGAGGGTATGTATTGTGTTTGCTAGACTGATTTAGACCTCTTTCTGGCAACCATTGGTGCCCTATTATGACACTAACAATTGTGTGAGATGCAGACTAAAGGCAAATTGATTTGTATCCTACCAATGGAAGTCCAGACCAGAAATTGAGCATTAATTTGTCATTTTAATCATTGATCATCCAATACCACAACCTTGACAAAGCAACCATAAATGACAGGTCATTCAAAATACATCCATCTAAAGTTACTAACATTTAGAGTGAGGGAACCCTAAAGTCCTCATTCTTTCCGAACTAGAATACTGCAATATCCTTCTCAATGGCCTCCCATCTTACACTCTTGCTCATCTTCAATCCATTCTCAACTCTGGTTAATTCCTCTCTCTTCATGTTACATCTCTGCCTGTTCTCTCTGCCAATCCCTGCACTGGGATTTACCCATCCACTCATAGATGTCTGCCTTAATCTCTTGACACTGCTCGTCATGCAAACTCCAATCCTTCTTCTCTAGTCTTCTCTTGTCTGCCCCTCGCACAACTCTCTTCAAGATTTCTCCTGTGTATCCCCCATACTCTGGAACTCACTCCCCCAACACATCAGACCCTCTTCCCCTTTTGAAATTTTCAAAACTAATGGCAAAACTTACCTTCTGTCTCCAGGCATGGTCCTCTCTCCCTCTGGACCTTTTTTTAGGTTATTTAGTTAGATTTTTATATTTGTTTTGATATTCTGTTGAGTATTGGCATTCCTTTAGAATGTAGAGTGCCTTGGAATTAATGATTCTTGAAAATGAAATTAGCCCATTTCTAACTTTGATGTCCACTTTTTTATATGAGTTAAAATTTTGAAGAAATAGTATAGAATAAAGTAAAATGTTAGTGGAAAGACGTAGGGCCTTATGTTTAAAAACTGTCTAGTAGTAAGTGAGGAGTGTCGCCCTCCTCACTCTAATGCATGATTGGCTCATAGCTAGCTGAGATCTGAACTGCACAGTACACTTTACTTCACGGGGACACACGTTAAAAGAGGTTGTTTCATCTCATAATTTCATAGGATGCATGAATGAAATAATGCTGCTTTGCTCTGTCACTTCCTGGTCAATCTGTCTGTAATTAGCATTTGAGCTCCGTGTATTCAGACTTCTCTGTTTATTAGTCTAGATTAGCTAAATTACCTTCTACCAGGACAGCAGAAGCTGCTGAGCTAAAGTAAACAGTAGTAATTACTGTCTTTTGTCTGAAAGATCAGATAATACACAAGCTTTCATGCTCTGGGCCTCGACCTCTGTGATCAAGTCACTCCCTGCTATGAGATAGAACAAACAGCAGGAGAGAACAAGTACACAGGTTGGTCACTCGGGAAACCAGTGAGAAATCAGAAGGTGATAAAATCACTTGTAGCTCCTTAACAATAAAAAAATGAACAGAGCAATATATTTGGAAAACGTCTTCATTTAGTGTTCCCTACATGTTGAAAGCTAATCTTTGTAGCGAGACAACCCCTTTAATGTACAAGGAACCACAAATAAGTCATTTGACCAATAGTTTGAAGCTATCTGATATTCTATTAACATATATATGATATGAAGATTATATGGATATGAAGATTGGATTATATGGATTATATGGATTGGATTATATGGATATGAAGATTATCTAGAATACTATATTTTCCATAGATATCTTACTGCTAGACATTGGAGTATATTCCTGTTATTGCATAAAACTCACATTAGGCAATTTTGTATTTCTAGGGGTGGAATGTTTGTTGAGGCAGAAAACATTTCACAATGATATCTCCCATAGGCTTCGATTTGAGTTGAAGGAGTCAAGTTTTTATGTTCTTATGAATACTTTTTAGTTAAGAAAAAAAGAAATATCAGTCATATTCTTATATACAGAAATGTAAGCATACAGAAGTTGTGACATATAGACTACTAAAGCAAAGCCAAAGAGATTGGTCTTCTGAACCTGCACAAAACAAGGTCCTTGATTTCTTCACAGACCACATGGTACTACTGATCTTTCTGAAGCCTATTAGTGCCAATGTTCTTCTGCAAAGGAAAGCCTTGTATTTATAGAGAAAATAGCGGATACTTAGAGCTCACAGAGGCTTCCCGCTGCTGAGGAACATTTATTTGACTTATCCTGTGGTGTTTCTTTTTGCAAATTGCCTTGAAGAACTTGAAAAAGCCTCATGAATTCATTAGGAACACATAGCAACATAAATGAGCAATATACTGACTTTCAAGTACTTGTAAAATTCTTCAAGCAACCGTGGCATCTTAGGATGGTGAAATTAATGTCTCCATTCAGATATATTAGTGGATGAAAATATATTCCTTTACTTTAATATGCATATTGTTACTGGACACATGACTTACTTATAATTACATAAATGACCTTTTCAAATGCCAACTTCATGTGAATTTCATGCCATGGAATACACTGGCACAGTGTTTGAACTGTTTGTGTTTATTAGACACTATCTGCACTAGTTTATCCTACACCACATGCAGTATGTTTCTGCTTGGATCTTTGCATTGACAAATTTATTCCAAAAACTACTGCAGGATATAACAGATAATACATTGCAAAAGTGTAAAGTTTCTTGCGATCTCTGAGCACTAAGTTGTCATTTAAAAAGTCACAAAATGCACAGTGGCATTCAAATCGAAAGAAAGATCTAAGAATTCAAATTTCTATAGAAAGAAGGATTTGCAAAGCCTTAGGCTGAGCTCACACAGCAGGACTGCCGCACATTTACCGCATCCGATTTGTAGTTAAAGGTGTTGCCCGGGATTATAAAAAAGAGTCTGCTTTTTTCTCCAGAAACAGAGCCAATTTTGTCCATGGGTGGCATTTGGTTTTGCAGTGGTAATTGTTTTTTTTTTAGCTCACCTTTATTCAGGCGCATGGGACTGAGGTTCAGTATTGGTCACAGCCCATTGACGAGAGTGGTGCTCTTTCGGGAAAAATAAATTAGACCATTATTTATAAGCCTAAATCTCTTTAAAAAAGGGGCTTAACCAGGGTTAGGTCCAAGTATATTAGGATTTCCTTTTTCAATCTCCACCAAGTGTCCAAAACTTGCCCAACCGGTCTGTGTAAACCCAGCCTCAGGAAATATCCATTATGAACTGAGGATTTGCTTCCTCCCAAACTAGTCATTAATAAACCAATTCAAACAATATAACCACAATCAATTAGACAGTTTTTTTGAGCACTTGTTCACTGTGGCCATATTTAAACATATAATAATTAAATGAATTTCAGTGTTTAATAAAACATAATAAAAATGATACCAAAATATATAATTAATAATTCATGAAAAATATTCTAAATGTTTAATATACTCAGGGGTGACTTGTCCCCGATGGGAAATAACCTCTGAACAAACAGCTATCCACTGTTGTCCCCGATGGGAAATATCCACTGAACAAACAGCTATCCAATGTTACAAAATAGATTTTAAATCCTCTTCTTTTATGCTAAGAACAAGGATTAGACAATACAAAAGTGTTTTCAATGCACATATGTATTTTGTAGGTTAGTTAGTCAACTGAGACTGACTGCAGCTTAATCTGTATAATGACTTTAGAAGAAAAAAGAGCAGGCAATCCTATCAAGAGCAAATTAAAACATCTACAGGGAGATCTCTCTGCTTCCCCATTGATGGGAAGTAGAGGGCGACAAAAATAATCATAAATTGAGTCTAGAGTTTAGACAGAGAAAGTGTAAATATTTGAAGTCATTAGTTTCTAATATGTGTGACTTGGGTCTTTTTGGACCCTTAGCTGGTTTGTAAAGTTTGTGTTGTTTTGCTCTTGTAGTTCCTTGTTTACTCTTGTTTGTTTGAACTAATCATCTCATAAGGAAAAAAAAGTTCTTTTTTTGGCCCTAGCTGCCTTCAAAAGGCCGAGTCTTCAATAAAGCCTTTAACAGTGGTGGTCGTTGAAGCATTAAAACGTGCTTATCTGCAAGTGAATGCAAGGGCTTTGTTTCAATAAGGCCTCTTTCTCTTTTGCCACTCGCATTGTGACCCTTTGGTATCAATTCAAAGGCCAATTAAAGAATGCACCCATCTTTGAAGTGGAGTATTGAGGGCAGGGAGAGGGATGAACCTGGCGCTCTGATGGACTGTGCCCATTCAACATGCCTTTTCAAGGCAGTTTTGAGAGGCTCAAAGAGAATGAGGCAGGGGAAGGTCAAGTAGAAAAAAGGGCCAAAGAAACAGCCCTATTTGTCCAGAGTATTAGCCAAGCAAACTGCAAAAAGCAACAAAATGATACTGTTAATGGAGTAGCCAGACACAGACTTGTCAATCATGTGTGAACGACATTAGACGCACCAAGGCTCGGCTCTGTAAACTTACCCAATTATCTTGGGAAAGCCAGAAGCTGGAATTAATTGTATTATATGTCCCCCTGCTTAGAAGGGTGATACATACACATTTTAATTATGCCATAGCGTATGAGCTGAAATTGAACATGGATACTTATTTTCCCATAGAGATTACATTTGCAGTTTTTAACTTTCTATTTTGAATAAACAGTATTTAAAATATTAATCTTTTTGGAACTGAATTCATATGATAACAATAGAAAATATGAGTAATAATTGTAATTATACATAAATAAAGATAATAAATTATTATATTTTATAGTTAAACATACAGGGCCTCATTTAGCAAAACTAAGGCCATGTCCCCACGGCACAGTTTTTCGGCCGGTTTTTCAGCCGGTTTGCGGTTTTTCAGACCGCCTGAATAACCGGCCGAAAATTAGCACAATTGTGCTCTATGGAAAAC
>JAODAL010005174.1:0-30000 GCA_025379985.1 Phyllomedusa bahiana | reverse complement strand
CAGTATGGAAGGGGTTAACCAGTATTGTTATGTAGTGAATTAAATAGTTTGATGATGCCCTGGTACTTGTTAGACAGTGTTTGGGGGCAGCTGTACGTTTTGCCTTCTTAGTCAAGTAATTTCTTTTAACAAAATGTTAAGCACAGATGGGGCTGTGGCTGTCACTTCCCCATTATTGTCTGTGCAGCTGTTGGGCCTCAATTCACTGTTTTATGTATTCAGACAGTTACTTAGTGGAGACTCTCTGAAAGCCTGGTCCAGCCTCTAATCGCCAAATAAAATGGCCATTTGTCTCCTCTTCCTATTGTTTTGTTTTGGTAACACATGTCACAAGCTCAATTACCCAGTTCATTAACAGCTCCCACTGGACATGATGATGGGGGAGTCATGATAAGGTAGCTGGTTGGGCTATATAGTGAATAATATACTCTCCCTACAACTGTAAACAAAAGTTTGGGATGGACCTGGAATTTAATGAGCTAAAACTCTCACTTCATTGTGTTCCCTCATCCATCCTGGTTGTGGATACATTTTACAACTAGTCTAGCACATGAAAAAAAATAAAAAATCCCATAAAAGTTGAAAAAGGAACAAACATACAAGTAAAAGAAAAATCTACCAAACAAAAAAAACAACAAAAAACCCACTATGTGTTGTTGCAAAATCACAAAGAAAATCATAATGTGTCCAGTATACATAACTGCTTTCCTACATATAATTCTGACTCGATTGGGAGTGATACAGGTTGTCGAATTACACCTGAGGGGGAGAGGTTTAGAGTACATGTGTTGTGAAATGCATGTTTTTATTTTTTTGGGGAAATTGAAATGAGTTTTAGCAATTTGTTCCCTGTTCAGAATCTTTTCAGTTAGTGTTTAATTTAAATACCTTCTTTTGACTTCCTAACTGGTGAAAAATATCAATAGCTCATTAGATTTATATATAACAATGCAGGATTTTCACAATTTCATGGTTTTTCGCAGTGAAATAATATTTTCACGGCTGGCGATTTCCATGAAATTTGTCGCCACCGTGAAAAATAGACAGAACTATGGTTATTTGTGTGGACAGGATCAATGGAGCTTTCCTAGACACCCTGAGCACTCTGCTCATTCACATAAAATAGAGCTTGCTGTAGACACTCACAGCACTGTTCTGCAGGCTTGAGTAATGTTAAGAAAATGAGCAGCAGACATCATGGCCACCAGACCTGTAGAATTCTTAAAGCTTACCTTTGTGGATATATTAACTATAAAGATGCAATGCAAGATGTTAGGTTTTCCATTAAAACAAAAATTATACATTCATATATTATGTATAAAAATCACAAGATAAAACATTTACTTTAAAAAGTGATTATAAATTTTTTTAAAACATGTTAAATATTAAAAAAATTATTACAAATTTAATCATTTATAGTGTTTACAGGTAACACAATACTATATATTTAAAAGAAAAGAAAATTAAATTTACAAAGTTGTTACTCCTATATGTATTTCTAGAGGTAATGCGAACGTAGTAATTTTAAGTTGCCTCTTCTTGGTATGGTTGTTAAATTTTCAATGAGTTTTAAAAAAAAAAAAAAAAAATTTATAATATCATATCATAATGACCACGAAAATAAAATACAGCCTCATTTGAGAGGACAAACATTTGTTTCACATTTTTGAATTTAATTACAATGAATATGTAATTCCTAATTTCAACAGCAGATAGATATTTTTTTAAAATTTTTTATTTTGTTGAATGTTTAATTAGAAGTCCCCTATTGATGCACATTAATTGGAGAAATATTATATTACATATTTTATTATTTATTTTTTTTGGGGGGAATGAAAATTGTCAAATATTAACAAAAAAATGTGAATAAAAATTCTAAAAGAAGTAACTAGATTCTTGTGGATAAAAATTAAGTTTACAAGGTGCTATAGTTTCTATCCTGTCTGATGTATATAGAAGCGGCTTCTAATAGATGATTTTTTTGTGAAGTATAGGGTGTGGTTACAACTCCAGGTGCTAAATGATCTAGAGTAGAGGGTCTTGGATTAACCCCTACTGTGAGCTCATTTCACACCCTCCTCTTCAGCCTCCCCCATTCCACCCAAAAAAAGAAACTTTCCATGCCTTCCCCCCTTTTCCAGTCCAGTTTTCTTTGTGTATGCTACTCCCTGCCAGGCAGGTGTCAGAGGCCTGAATACTGGTATAGACTCTGTTAATGGATACCACAGATGGAGCGTGGAAATTGGTAGAAAAGGCCCCAGCCACAGGCCATTTCTCGGGGGCCCCAACAAAGACAAACCAAGTAAGTCAACAAAAAAATCCTAAAAGACCACAAAAGCTGGGTGTCATTTACTGAAGGCTGGCAAGAGGAGTTATGTCCTGTGTAACATAAGTTCTTGTATTTGGAATGTGACACTTCATCTCCAAACATGGCTTCTGGTGTAACTCTTTTTGATTTATATAAATGGGGAGGCACCACTATACTGCTGCCACGGTACTGTACAATGAGATTGTGAAAAGTTCAATAAATCTGGGTCACTGTAAAAGCTCACCTCCGGAATACTGTGCAATAATAGCAGCAAAAATAACACTAGCGTCTCTCAAACATAAAGTATCTAAGTAATAGAGCTTAAAGTGTTCACCCACTAATATAATGGATCAAGTGAGAAATATTAAAGATTAATATGTAAAATAGTCTGTAATGAAATGGTAATCAGTATAATTAAGAATATTATCATACTGTCATTAGCAGATTCATATCTCTCTTCCTGTGTGTTTAAATACGCATTATTGTAAGGGCCTCTTAATTCAATACAGTTTCGCAAATATGTGTTACTTAACATCAATAAATGCCATGATTGTAGACTGTAAGCCCTCACGGGCAGGGCCCTCTCTCCCTCTGTACCAGTTGCTAGTTACTTATTGTCACTTTGTACTTCTTTGACCAAAGTTATTTATGTAACCCACCTCGAATGTACAGTGCCCTGGAATCAAGGGTGCTCTAAAATAAATAATAATAATAATAATAATAATAATAATAATAGTTCTCTTTTTGGAAGATTTATATAAACCTATAATTTTGAGACCTTTAAGAATATTTTTGATGATAAAACTGGATTATCCTTTGCACCCCAATTTCAAAGATTACCTTTGGCCTGCTAGCTGCATGGTACAAGCCTGTAACCTTTCTGAATCCTTGTGGCAAGCAATGGGTAAAGTTATGCTCCCAAGACTCTGGCTTAGAATAGGGATTTTGTTAACAATGAGATCAAGGGCAGAAAAGTTATCTAAAGCCAGCCTGGCCGGATTACAAAGTTCTGCCTTTTAAGAATAAGTGGCAGCGTTGGCCTGGCTGTGAAGTTTAATTAAAAGAAGTTCCAGAATTAGAGACTGCTCCCATGTCCCATAACCCCTCGTGACCTAGGCTGTAGCCCTAGGAAATATTTGTATGCGCAGTACTACAGCTCAGTGTCATAAGCCACTGGTCACATGAGTTTTTATAATTGAATATATCCCAAGGAGGACAAAAATGGAAGGATTTTTGCTTTAAGACAAGATCAATTGAGAGAGGAGCTTACATTTACGATAAGAACTATAATGGCTCTCATAGAGAACACGGTTGAGCTATACAGCTGTAGTAATAATAAAGCATTTGTGTATACCAGGTATAATTGGGGAAGATGGTATTAATATATACACATTACTTGAAAAGAGTCATCACTTTTCACACGGGGAAAGGATGGTTTGCTCGAATATTGGTTTCTGGTCATTGACCAGTGATTATCCCAACAATCAAACGCTTATTTCGATTTTTTTGTGGGCATAAAAACTATCATTTGTTAGCAGCACATCCCATTGTGTAAATTGCTGCCGACAATGATGTAAAGGGATTTTTATGAGTGATTGTGCAAACGATCTTTTCACAAACTCTACACCATTGGTCTGCAAAGTGTGGCTCTCCAGCTGTTGGGAAACTACAACTCCCATCATGCATTTATATAATCTATATCAGTGGGCATGATGGGAGTTGTAGTTTCCCAACAGCTGGAGAGCTGCACTTTGCAGACCGCTGCTCTACACGATCATTGAAAATGAAAATGAAAGGATGGATTTGCTATATCATTGACTGCAGTCGTTATGGGCCAAAAATCTGCCCTTTTCTCTACTATCATCAAAGCTGGTTGTATTTGGTTGACATACTTGTCATATATCATTGTACTGTTGTAAATTGATGAGGATAACAAAGACCCCTGCATGGGACACACATTGATGTAGTACAAATCATAAGGGTTTTAGTTAAACTGAATGATAAATAACAGCGTAGTGGAATTAAGAATAACCTTTGGCCAAATTTCCTCGCAGGTGCCTAATGAAAAGTAAAAAGCCAAAAACAACGATGTTATATTTTCTCCACAGGGCTTTACTAAAGAGTTCCTGTGTGGTTTGTAAGGCTGTAGCATAAGCATCGCCAAGTTGTAGTTAAAAAAAAATCACAGTTTTCTTTCCCATGGTCTAAAAAAAACAAACTTAAGAGACACTGGTCTTCTGTCATACAAGAGGTTTTCACCAGAGATGATTCTTAAGGTCCTCAGTTGGCTTTGATCAAGAAACTCTTTTTCTTGCCAATACAGTCAACCACTAAATAACCATGCTCAGTATTTATCATCAAAATCTGGATTTTAGCCATGATGTATTTCATGAGTTAGTACTGTTACTCTTGCTAGTTTTGTCATTTCTGTTCACCTTGACACTTCTAAGTACCTTAGGTGTTGACTTGTGTGATCTGTTTCTTTCAGCTCCTTCATCCCCCCACTCTGAAGAAGGTTCTGACATTGACTCTGAACCAGACCTCCCCTTGAAGAGGAAGCAGCGTAGAAGCAGGACCACATTCACAGCTGAACAGCTGGAGGAACTAGAGAGAGCATTTGAGAGGACTCATTATCCAGACATTTACACTCGGGAAGAACTTGCTCAAAGAGCCAAGCTAACTGAGGCCCGAGTACAGGTACTGAATCCACCTCTGAATACTGTCTATACAATCCACAAAATAAGAAGTTATCCTTGTTACCACTGTTCCCCTAACAATACATTAACAGTTCTCACAATCATTAGTCGTATTCACAAGGCTGGTTCATTTTATTCTACTAGAAAATTTTGTAAGAATTGTTGAGTTGTTCGTTACAGGGGGCATAAAATGATTGTAAGTCATTTTGGATAAGCTTGTCCTTTAGTCCTGTTCCACACTAACACCAAATTATATGCACTTTTTTTCCCCATGTTTTCACGTATAGAAGGCTGGTAAAGCAATACAGGGCAAAACAGGGGATTCAAACTTATCATGTTAACACAAGTAATAAATGTTGTTGTGTTTCCAAGTGCATTTATTTTCATAAGTCGATGACCCTTACCAGGCAAATGCAGGAGGCTTTTTCCAGCTGTTATAATGTGTCTTTAACCCTCTGACTTCACAACATTCCTTATGGCTTCCTCAGATCCCTAGAGACTCATAACCTGTCACACTATTACCATGATCTACAGTCTAACAAATTCCCCTGAACATCTAACATATGGGTCTTGAAATGAGCACAGCATGAAGCGGCATATCACTGTCAGTCAGGACCTCTTTGCTGCTGAAGAGGTGCATGGTGCATCGCATTACAGCAGCAGTGAAGGAGTTAATTTACCATTGAGGCTTTTTGACTCCTTATGTACATTTTATTAAAGGGACAATGCAGCCTCGCGACACCTGTAAAACTGGCTGGCTTTTTTTTCATAGATGTATGATACCGGTAAACATGAAATTGTTTTACTGAACTGACTCGTATTTGCTTTTTTTGTGTCTATAAGTATATTGTGCTCTTCAAATAGGTTTCCTGGCTGTCAAAATGTAAAAAAAACCTGCATTTCAGATATGCTAGGAATGCACGTTATTCAACAAATTTACATCTGCGCAGAAAATTTGCAAAATGAAAACCCAAATAGAAAATCTAAACTATTATGCTGAGTAAAAAAAGCCCCAAAATGACAAATTTTATAATAAATTGGAAAGTGTACATTGCACGTAATGAACCTGCTCAGGAGGTTGTGTAAGTGGTGATCGCAATACCATCAATCCATGCAGAAGACTCTTATCTGTAGACATTGTTATAAGATTCTGTCATGACTGTTGAAGAGGCCCCAGAAGACACATGCAGACATTAGATAATGACGTAATCCCAGTGGTTTCCATTTATCTATTAGTTGGATGGCCTTGTTAAATGGAAGAACAGATTACACAACTTCTTGCCTTGCGAGGGAGTAATAAACAAATCAGACATAAAATGCGCTTCTATTACTTCTTATACTGTGCCTTTTCCCAGACCATAAATCTCTTTATTGTGTCAAGAATTATATTGATAATCTCCCATGGAATATACTGTGTATTACTTTGTATCATCTCTGTATCAGACTTAGGAATTTGTGCCTTCTCTATGATGCTTCACTTTCACTGTGCCTATTGCTTTTACCCCTGGACATTGACATGTCAGTGTCCAGCTCATTTTGTTCTCTCTCTACATAGTGATATATATAGTGCATGTTCCATCTCCCTCCTCTGATTAATAGCGACTACATGTAACTGTGAATGGACAATCACTTATCTTGTCTATGTTGTCTTTATGTTGTATATATGTTATAAATATTTATATTTACAGGTGTGGTTTAGTAACCGTCGTGCCAGATGGAGGAAGCAAGCCGGAGCCAATCAGCTAATGGCCTTCAATCACCTGATTCCAGGGGCTTTTCCACCCACTGCCATGCCAGCCCTACCAACCTACCAGTTATCGGAGACGTCCTACCAACCTACATCTATACCACAAGGTAAATCCTCATAGGTTTAGCAACAGAACCACAGAATTAAAAAAAAACAAAAAACGATGTGACTTTGCATGTTACAACAAATTGAATATACAGATTTTTTTTTTGGGAACTTAAACTGAATATTCGCTGTTTCTACTTTGCAGCTGTGTCTGATCCAAGCAGCACCGTTCACAGACCTCAACCGCTTCCTCCAAGCACTGTACACCAAAGCACGATTCCTTCCAACCCAGACAGCAGCTCTGCCTACTGCCTCCCCAGCACCAGGCATGGCTTTTCCAGCTATACAGACAGCTTTGTACCCCCATCTGGGCCTTCCAACTCCATGAACCCCACCATTGGCAATGGCCTTTCACCTCAGGTCAGTGGAGTGTTTTCATTCCTTTAACTGAGAGCCAGAACCGAACAGGCTGGGCACCTGAGGCAAAAAGGGAAGAAATTGCCAAATTCGAACCATAAAGCGTTCTTTATATGAGCCACATGATTCTGCTTTACAAATTTCCTTCCCTTTTTTTTCCTCCTCCACCCCCGCACTGGCTACTTCAAAAGCTGTGGCTGGTAGGCTGTCTTTCAAGTGTTTTTCTTCCTTCAAAATAATGTAGACCTTTCTGGAGATACAAATGACAGTGGCCACAAGGCAAAGAGTATGAGGCAACTGCACAACAAAGATCACAAAGTCGTGCACGCAGCACACATTATGAGCAAGAGCGAAGCCTTCTCGGAAGATTTCCAGATCTTCTGTTCCTCTCAATGCAATGTGTTACTATGTGCTGTATACTGCATAGCAAAATTATCAGTGAACATAAAACTGTCTATGGCATGGATGATGTTATTTTTGCTCTTTTTGCTTGAGGTCAGCAGTTAAGACTATTATCATAGAGGGGTTCACTGATTTCCAACATTCTCCATTCTCCAGGTTTTTAATGTGTAGGAATTTTGATATAATAATATTATCTGGATTATGCTACTTGGATACAAAATTGATATTGTTGGCTTTAGTTTTTTTTTTTTAAAGGAACATTTTTAGGTTTCCTGGCCCTTTAAAAAAATCCCAGCATCAATAAATTAAAAGAATGCTGGCACCTTGGGAATATATATGGCTCTCAAAGCAATAATTATACTGTTAATTTTCATTCAGAAGAGTTTTGGTGTTGTACTTGGGAATTCCAGTAAAATAAATTGACTTGGTAATTGAGTGTCAAAAGGTTGGTTGAATTCACCACGGTCCACAGCTGCCTGAGGTTGGCTTGACATTGTTAATGTGTGTCTAAACACAGGGATTTTTATTATATCAGAGGGACTAATATTCAGGTGTCTAATAGTTTCTCTGAACGGCATGCAATCTATAATTAAAATCAGGCCTCTTTGTCGGGCTAAGTGGGGGCAGTTTCACAGCTACGAATCCTCCCCAAACACATCTTCCTCTCGGCAGTGAGAGGAAACAGAAGGATATTGAGAATGACATAAATGAAAAGTGAAAAGACAATTATACCCAATTACACACTCATCAGCCCGGCTCTAGCACTGAGAGGGCATCTTAATAGGCAGAAAATGAGATTTTAATGGCACAAAGGGGAGCAAAAATAACGACTTGCGTCTCTTCCTTCTCCTCTACGTGAGGTTAGAATCTTGAGACGGCTATAGCTACTCTCTGCTAGACAGTGATAAATCTGTGAAAATATAAAGTTCAAAGACTCGTGAGTTAAAAAGGGTGCACAGTCAAATGCGATGGAATAAACATTACTGCCTATGGGCAAAAAACTCATAAAACCTCCCTTTTCTAACAGTAAGTGTAATTAACTTTCACTGCTTTCTTTCTACTGCACATTAGCAGGAAGCCCAAACTTTCTGGCTTTTAACACACAGTGGGAGTGAATGACTTTAAGATAGAATAATCATCTTTTTATAATGTTATGGTACCACATATAAGAAATAAGCCAAGACCAGAATTTATTTTATTATTTAACTGGACTGGCCGGGTAGAAATGTCACAAAAGACACATAGGGCGACATGTATGATTGGGGCTGTGCCAGTTTTCTGGTGTACTTTGAGCCAAAATGAATGCATGAACAGGCGCACTCCAAACTTTGGCACAATAAGTGCCTTTGTAATGCGCCAAAGATACTTTTTAATGCACCATAGATTAGAGGTGTTCTGGGGGTGTCGCACCACATTTTTGATTCTTTAATGCCAAACCTAGGTGCATAACAGAACAGCCAGACCAGGTTAAAGGTGATCTGCCTGAGCCAGAGTATTGGCACTAGACTGTGCCTGTATGTATGAACTGCAGAAGAACAAGTTCTTACATTCTGGCGCATTCTACACTGCCTTAAAGCAATTTAGAACTGGCCTGTCAGTGCCAGGATTCATAAATGTTGCCCATAGCTTCTTCATCTAACAGAATTATTCACACTTTGAAGTTTAAAAGACAACAAAATAAACAAAAGTATGGAAATGACAATATAATGTATGTATATTAGTCTGCATAAAGCACTTGGGGCACATTGGAAGTGGAGTCCTCTAAGGAACCTCAAGAATCTCTGCTCCATAGTTCATATTTTGGTTATTTTCCCACATACTTCTTGAATGGTAAATGTTCACCCCGAGACTTGAATTTCAGGAATCAGATAGGGCAATTAATGATATTTGATGATTTCCAATAGTGTTTGATGTGCAGAGTTTGAGAAAGCTCATATTTTCTTGATGGAATAAAACCACCTGCAGAGGTCATTAAAGTGATGAAGTGTTCCCTTTGGTTTACTCATCAGCATCTGGGACACAGAGTATACTGAGAAGTCTGCACCAACTGTGTGATTATTATCATGTACTTCCAAATAAGAAAAATAGATACTTTTTCTGTTATCATCGGGTTTGTTTTCACTTCCAGTCCACATCTACATTTGGATTAGTATATATTGTATGTATGTATGACATTGCAATATACCTTCAAATCTTAATGGATATGGGAAGGAAGGGGATAACTGTCATGGGTTTTCTTTTATTGCTAAATACTGAAGCTCATATAGATTAAGTTTACTTATTGGCGTTGAAGTAAAGGGTAAAGTTAACATCAAGGGCCACATGTATGAAACGGTTTTGGTCTAAAACTCACTTTTTTCCCCATAGGTTTCTATGGGGACAAAAGTGAGTTTGAGACCAAAACCGTTTCATACATGTGGCCCCAAGAGTCTACTTACCAGAAAGGGCAGAATGGGTCTCATGTATTGCCTGATTCTAATTTAAGAGAAACTCTTTTTCTCCCCCTTAAAATGATAGATTAGATATAAAGTCCCTTATGTAAAACAGCAGACTTTATGCACTTTTTCTTAACCCTATGCAAGAGAGCAATTCACTAAATGGTTGTTGGTATAACACGGCTGTTTAATAAATTGCATTCATTTCTAGTATACTGTCATCTGGTGCAGAGCAGTCATTCTGTGACCTTTGCCTGGAATAGATCTTAAAGGACATGTTCTTTCTTTCCTCTTATGTAGCCTCATTTATGGTCCAGTCTTAAAAGCTAATAATTTGTTGTACCCTATTGACACTTATTTCAGATGATTTGCACTAAGAACGTGGCCTCCACCTCTTAATTTGTGTAACATAAGCTGTTCTACAAGAAGCACAGGGGTGTCACAAAGAACTCCATTTAGTTAAGAGAGAGAGAGCAGTGAGAATTTAATTAAAATATCCCAGAGGTCCTGAAGCTTACATGAGTCCTGCAGAAGAAGAAAGGTCTAATTGAGAATCTCTTTAAGGATTGTCCATAGTTGCATACTGTCTGGTTCTTATGGCAATTGTATATGTTAGATAGAAGTAGGTTGAAGAAACGATAGACTGATGATTGGCGAACAATTGTTTGGCTTTTGTGTTCATGCATGTTTTAGTTTATATTGGTGGTTTTGGTCTTCAGACTGGTCTGATGTAATCATTGACAATGAGTGAAGGACAATCTTTCTGAGAATATTCTGGAAAAGTCCTTGGAATGATCTTTCACAGAAAGATTTTTCACAAACTAACAGCTTTTAGATGGAAATTTCAATCTTGGCCAACTTAATTTCAGATGCCGGTCTGTCAACGGTTGGCTACAATGATTGTTTGGTGCTAAATCTCATCTGTACAGTAATTTCGGATACAAACAGCGGAGATTTTCAACTCTAACCTACTGAGTATAAGTATCATTGTAATTAAAATTTGGCCTTGATAGTTTTTATGATTAGCTGTTCATCCTAAAGGAGGTTTATTTAGTCTTTACACAAGTAACGGTAGGTCTGGACCTTACTGATGTAACTTTTGTATCTTTTAAGCATGTCACTGCAGTCTATCGTGGGAAGCTCCATAATTTTCAGAAATTTTGGTGTAGCCTATGTTAGGCACATGTTTTTTTTATGGCACATATATATAATGACAATTTGTGAGATTCTGTCTCAACAACTAATCTCCGTTCAGCTTCATTCCCCTACAGATAAAAATTCTTCATGTAGCGGACTGTTCCAGGTTTCCCCACACATGTATTTCCTAGACAGTAATTTTATAATGAAGAGGATTAGCAGTTTAGCTTGAGAAATCCCACAGAGGTGTAAACTAGATTAAATACACATGATGGAGATGTCCTTATGAAAGTATGAAGGATAGAATCTGCCATCACTTGATTCATGCCCGTGTGAACACGACTAAGGAATTCACAGCCATTCTGCACAGCGGGAATAGCACAGAGCAGGTGGCACCATTTTTCTTAGAACCGGGCCTGCATCTGTTTCCCATCACAATAGAGCAGGGCTCTGGACATCTTCAGGACAACGTGTCCGGCTTCCTGTGGAGAAAGCTTCTGTAAATTACACGCTACACATGTGTGAGGGTCAAACATGGACAGAATGCATAAAGTTAATGTTAACCCTTCTTATACTGGAATATACATAAGCCAGAAAATGTGGGAATAAGGCTATGTACATGGCATTGAATGGAAGCAGATGAGTTTACAACAGTAGGCCACACACAGAAGTGTCAACCTTTTGGGTGTTTAGCAAAAACTCTTAAACCAGTCTGTATTTGGTAATCTATGACATGATTATGACACACCCTTAGAGCAAATCCTCAGTTTTCATCACAGTGGGAATATATTTGATGTGCAACAGAATTGTTAAGGGATTGTTAGTGTTTTGCACGTCATATAGCCTGTTTAATGGTTTAAATAGAGTCTATAACTGAACAGTAAAATAAATATGCGATTAATTATCTTAAAACATAATTACTGATTTCAGTCATGTCACTTATAACTGTGTTTATTGACCATTAAAAAGGTTGTACCGCTATTTATGTTTCTATAAAAATTCTTTCAGACTGGTTGAAAATAATAAAAAATAAAATTAGACTCCTTGCACCAATCCTCCACCACTCCTTTTCTGATGCTTCCTGGATTCCATGCTGGTCTCTACTTCCTGGGCCCACTTGACTTGAGACATGTGACCATTGGCTTTATCAGGTAATCGGGTATAACCCAAGAAGCTTCGGAATGAGAACGGGAGGATCGGTGAAATGAAGACGATGACATTTTATTATTTTCCCCCCGTCTAAAACATTTTTTTTTTTAATGCAAACTCCTAGATAACCATTTTAAAATCGCACTGCCTTGTTACTTTCAGCATTATTCTGAACTGTTCCTCTAAAGTTGGTAGTCTGGAATTAATGTTGAATAGTTAGATCCTTTATTGTTGGGTTGAACTCTACAATTTATTTCAAGTTCAGCCCTTCGGTATGGACTCACTATTAGATGATATTTATAACTGATTTCCAAGTGGTTCTGCTTTAAGGGAACATTGTTGAGATGTGTTGGCCTATTATATGGTTTGCAATGGGATCCTTATTACATTATACATGTCTTTAGGAAAATATATTCACTATTAACTCAGTTACGGATGCTGGCAATTTTGAGCAAGGCTGATAGCTTTTAAGTGTGTGAGAGATTTTTACAGAGGTCTACCTCTGCAAACACTGATGCCTGATCTTTTACTGTGGAAATGAGAGCTTCCCTGAAACCGGAAACAAAATGATACTCACTAGTTTAGTAAAAGGGATTAGACCGAGGTGACCGTGCCCTTCCCTTAGTTCTGTGTTTAGGTGAAAAGGTCAAGACAAAAAAAAATACAAGGGTCCTTGAGCCTGGGGCTACTTCCCTTTTTTAGCTTTCAAACAGACATAGGCAGGAAAATCAAATTATTAGGATGCTAATTCAGTGCAGGTAGATTCATGGAGTTCATTGGAAGAGGAATATTTTTTTTTCTAGATTTCTCTGAGCTCATTCTCTGTGCCTTTTTTTTTTTAACTTTTTTTTATGTTTCCTTATATCTACAATGGTCCACCAACGGCACTTTTTGTACAGAACTTTAATCAATTTACTTATTGATAGCATATTCCTGATTGGGGTTTTGACACCATTCTGTTTAGGATTTTGAAAGCAATACTTCCAGTGACTCTCGGTAGCATAAGGTCAATGAGAGCTGCTCAAGCTTTACTAGTGCAATGTGGTCACAAGAACTCGCCAGTGGGATTCTTGCTGAATTTTCTTCACATCTTACAGTATTTAATTTTTTGCTAAACAGAACAACGATTACTATGTTAATAATAGAATTTTAGTATTTTTGTCACATTGGTCTATAGCTCAGTTCATATCTATTTTTTTATTTGTATGGAGTGTTCCAGTAACTGTGTATCTATCCATATATATATGTTATATATGTAGAAATATAGAATACTAAAAAATGGTTCTTTCCAATAGGTAATGGGTCTCCTTACTAATCATGGTGGAGTGCCTCACCAACCTCAGACTGACTATGCCTTATCGCCATTAACTGGAGGTCTTGAACCTAGCACTGCTGTATCAGCAAGCTGCAGCCAGAGGCTAGAACACATGAAGACATTGGATAGTCTATCAACATCTCAGTCGTACTGCCCACCAACCTATAGCACATCAGGATACAGCATGGAGCCTGTAACGGGATATCAATACAGCCAGTATGGACAGAGTAAGTATACTTAATAAGTCAGTAATCCGTGCCATATAGTCAGCCTTTTACTCAATACATACTCAGAAGCAGGAAGTCTTTAGCAATCTTCAGCATCAAATTTGGAAGGTCATAGATTATCTCTTAAGCTTGAAGTAAACTTTAACTATTTTCATTCATGCAGGGGATTTGAAACCCTTACAGTGAGTTGACTCTTTTCTATCAGATAAAGCACAAAACAAGAAACATTGTGGCTTCCAACAGAAGGTTGATGACTCTCCCTTTCTCACTGAGTCTCTTTTGTCTCCGGTGCCCGTTGATTGTTCTCTAAAAAACATCTGTTGCATAATTATTTGCTTAAGTGATGTCAAAGACATCTTGAGGTGATTACGTGCCGAGACATGAGACCTGACCGCCATTAGGTAAAACAGAAGGTTTTGCCCGACATGCAGTAACCACGGGCATGCCCCATATTAAAAACATATGTCTTTAATCAAGTCAGTTCAAGAGTCATTAAAGTATATGATCACATATTCTGAAGCGTTTGTCAAACTTGTCCCAGGAATAAAAATATTAGCCCTGTTCTTTGATATCCCTGGATTACATGTGACAGTATCAACCTATGGTTCAGGCTTGCTCTTAAAATGAATTGGTCTTAAGTCTTCTAAATAGCTCTCTGTTTCCTACAGGTGCCTTTCATTATCTGAAGCCAGATATTGCATAGAGTGACTGTCTCCCTAATGGTGCAAGAACCGGAAGTTTGGACATGATGGATATTTTCATCAATTTGCAACACCAACTGGAGTTTGACTTCAAGACAAATAAGTAGATGAATATGACTCTTTATGCAAGTGAAGTGGATAATAAGAAATATTATAATTCAGCTGGCTGTGTAGGGCACAATTGGACATCCTACCATTCTCCTGGAATGACTTTCCTAAAAGCTGGGCAACTGTTCCAAGCATGGTAGCCACAACTCTACAACTCAACACAACTCTGCGTTGGAGGTCAAACCTTTTTCCAAGATCCACCAAGAGACTGAAGAGAGATTATTTTTTATTTTATACCCTGGTTAGTAGCAAAGTCATGAGATGGCTGTTAAAGAGGAGCCTTTCTATGTCGGACCCAGCCTCATAAATGGCACAGAGCAGGGAATATACAGGATTTTGTGCCTCATGGCTTGGTCATGGTGAAATGTTGTCACTTTGGAGCTAGATTTGACTGTATAGATAACATTCCATTTTAAACATACAAGCTTGATCATCCACTTGTTATTTAGGGTTGACATAAATAGACAAACAATGTCTAATGTTTATTAAGACTTTACTAGGATTAACACCCAGCATTTAAGAACTGGCAAATCCATTTGGCGTGAGAAATAAATAACTGAGAGGGGAACGCCCAGCGCCAAATTCGGACTGAAAGACATTGATTTCATGGCTGTCAATCAACGTGCAATAACATACCTCACTTCAACATCCCTTTCATGTCTTGCAGATACAATGGGATTGTATTTTTCTGCAAGTTTATTCATTTTCAAAGAAATTTCTGAACCTCAATTTGACATTTTCTACAAGAAAGCCACTCTTTCTATTTTATGATACAGTAAAAAAGCATTCCACCATTTTATCTGTTGTATGTTTCTATAATCCAGAGGTATGCCGCCTGTGGATTCTTTTTCTTTCTAAATGTTTGATTTAAAAACCCAGCATGTCTTTGCAGGGAACTTCAGGCAAGGCAAGGTGGGGATCTGTAGTTGAACGCTATGTAACTATCCATAGAGGGTTTTAACCTGCTGTAAGTTATATTGACAGATCAGTTTATATGTCTAGATAACATGGTAGCACCAGGCCAATCTCTGAGCTACAGCTAATAGTGATCATTGGGATAATTGGAATCTTAGGTCAACATTTTCTGCTTTAAAAATGAACCATAGCAATTAAATTAAATTAAATTAAAACAAATCTGCTCCCTTTATAAAGCAGAGGTGGTTATCTGAGGGCTGTGCAGTGTTTTCTCGAAGCACAGCACCATCTTATACCTAGTACAGAGCACAGAGGGCGGTGCTTGACACAAGAATTCAAAGAACACCAAAGACAGAATCAGTGCGTTATGCACCGCCTCCTGCAATAGGCATAACACGGTGTGTTAGTTTTGCCTGGAGTGTCCCTTTAAAGGGCTGCATTAACAATATGCAGAATTTTTCATAGACCCTGTTCTGACATTCTCCAGTATGCTGTATTTATCAGGAATTCGTCAATCAAGCATTTGTATATGACAGGTCAACTTTCAGTAAAATAAAAATAAGAAAGTATGGAGAAGCATATAAACTTTTTTCATTGCTAGATGGTAATGCAATAAAAAGGGTTACATGATTATCTTATAATGAAAATGTAAAAAAAAAAAATGATGTTAGGTGGTTAAAAATTTACAATCTTATTTATTTCTTCGTTTTCTTGCAAGTGAAGCGAGGTAGAGCACAAAATACATTCCTTTAAGAGCGATGGGTAATTAATTAGGGATCTAGCTAGGGTAAGGTTAGTGTTGAGATCATGCTTTCGTCGTAGAGGTGATGGAAGAAGTAAAATTTTATCTGTGTGTAGTCGGTATATCCGGCAACAGATGCTGCAATATGTTTCATGTAATAAAGTGCAGTAAATATTTACTATTTATAATAAAACCATTATAAATACATATAATGCAAGGTTGCTTTCTTAATGTCAAGATGTATGAATATTTATAAGCTATGAATCATGTTTCCTGGTAAACTACATTTTTCATATCTCCTAGATAACTATTTCAGCAAAATCTACTTATTGGAAATTACCATAGTGACCAGGTTTACTATCAACTAAAAAAAACTGGTATCAGCCTCCAAGACTTTTACAAGACTCCTCTAGAAATCTTAGCATCTGTAAGAACCTATAAGCATATCAATTAGTGTCTAAACCTTTTTTTAAATTACTAGGTTGGACAACTTTCTTGGCTGTTTAGGCCCCAAATCCACATGTCTAATTGTCAAATTCCTGACGTGTTTCCTGAAAGTTTGCATTGAATTAACTGTAAAAATAGACATATGAACCAACCCCCACTGCCCCCTGAACTGATCACTCATTTTTAATTTACTACTAAAATCTCTCTTGAGAGACAAGAGGGGACATGTGTGAATGGGGCTGCGCTAGAAGTCTAGTGTATTTTCAGCCAGACATCAGACGCAGCCCCTTTCGCTTCACTGAAATCTCTCACGAACGCCATTATCAGGTGCACTACAGAGCGCAAGTGTGCGGGAATCGGGGCGCTCTAGAACCGTACGAAGCTATAGATTTATAGTTTCGCTATGGCAAATCTAGGCGCTTTACTGCTGGAACAGGTAAACCACTTTCAAAGCCTGAGCCAGAAATGTCATCCAAGCACTAGATTGCGCCTGATTTATGACCCACTCTAGAGCAGGTTCATAAATCAGGCACATTCTAGGCTATTATTATGCACATAAAATTTGGCATTTAAACGCTAAATTTCATAGATGCCACCCAAGATGTGCAATCAGCTCACTAAGGGATCAGGTTACGTTCTTCCCATAGATGTCTATGGAGAGGGTAGGGAAGGAGTAAGTTGCTGTAGAGAAAAAGAGGCACAGAGAGATACCAAGACACACATGCTACATCTTCAGTGAGGTCACTGTCCATTCATAGACACTGAAGCTTCCCATGGCAGAGATACAGAGGTCCCCTTCCTTTTCTTCTTCTAGGCTTCCTCCAAAGCAGTAGCACTGCTGACAGCCTCCTGACACATATTTTACATTAAAGAGTGTGTCGCTTTGGGACTGGGGTTTGTGAAAAGGAAAGATTTGTTTCACAACTACAATGCTCAGTGCTGCTCTACCTTATTGCTGCTTTTAAGGGTGTGCTATAGAGTCATATATGGGCAGGATCTTCTCTTCTCAGTCTGTACTGCATGTGGGAAACATCATAGCAGCTAGTTTCTGGCCACTCTGGAATGGAGGACAGCAAAAACTGACAATAAAAGATGCAGCCTACAGATGGGAAAACCATTGAAAAATTCCATATAAAAGTTTGATAATGTCTAGCAATAATGATATTCCTCATGTACACCCCACAGCTTATTCTGATATTGCCTTTAAATTGCCTCAAAGTATCATTGTTTAGCTAGCTTCAAGAATGTCACCTAATCAAATACAATTTTAGAGGATCAGTTGAAGGGGTGTTCCCACGAAACAAAGTGTACTGCACAGGTCAGCTCTCAGCTAGCTGCGAACTGACTGTGCCGTCCTCTTCTTTTACTTATATTGAAGTTCAGGATATAGCCGAGTGTGTGCGATCAGATATTTTTGGGAGCCCCAATTGCGGTGAATGTCGAGCCAGAAACGCCACCCTCCACATTCTCAGGCACTATCGGCTTGCAGCTAACTGATAGCCGTCCTGTGCATTACACTTTGCTTCGTGGCAACACCCCTTTAAGAACAGCCTTTTCATAGGTTTCCTCATCTTTGGAGATGGATGTTCTGATATGTTTATTTTAGAGAATCAGTAAAGATTATGGGCGGCATGTATGAAATTTGGCATGTAAATGCCAAATTTCATGCGCTTAACATTAGTATAGAATGCGCTTGATTTATGAACCTGCTCTAGAGCGGGTCATAAATGAGGCGCATTCTAGCGCTAATACGACATTTCTGGCTCAGGTAATCCACTTTGAAAGTGGTTTATCTGTTCCAGCAGTAATGCGCCTAGAAATGCCGTAGCAAAGCTATAAATCTATATGGTTCTAGTGCGCCCTGCTTCTTGCATGCCCCCCAAAATCAGGAGCATTACAAAGTGCCGAGGTTGCTCTGTAATGCACCTGATACCGGTGTACAGGAGGCATTACACTAATGCAAACGGGGCTACGCCTGATATCGGGCTGAAAAGACGCCAGACTTCTGGCGCAGCCCCGTTCATACATGCCGCCCTATGACTTGAAGGGTATACTCACACATGGGATTAAAATCTGGTATGTGTTTCCACAGCAGAAATCTTGGGCAATTTGAACTTCAGTGGGGCTAATCCTTGGCTCTGTCAAGTGAAACCTGCAGAAATTAATATACTGCTACTTATTTCTTCAGTGTTGCAAAAATTCATGTGTAAATATTTCTTTTCATATCTGATGCAAATTTTGGTGTGGAGTCATCAGTGCGAAGCAGAACTGTCACCAAAACCAATGCCATCTGACACGTCTGAACAAGGCCATAGGGATTTGCTTTATCTCTGCTAAGGATCTAGTATAGTGTAAAACAGGGCCCTTAGGGAATGTTCAAACAGCAAACAGCATTTTCACTTTGTTGGACCGCATCGCCTTTTTTTTTGCGCAAAAAACGGTGATCAGATTTCGAATTCCAGTACATTAGGCCGTTTGTGAATCCAATGTTGTTCCTGTAGGAATATAGAACATGTTTTATACTCCGCTGGATGTTTTTCATTTTTGGTTTCCCTCAGTAAAATAATCCGTGCTATGTAGACTACAGCACGGATTTTCTATTGAGGGCTACACAATGCAGGGTACGGTCGATTTTTCAGCGGATGCAAAATACTGAATCTGCTGAAAAAACGACCAAAATCCTGTGCTGTGTAGACAAAGCCTTATTTTGCTCAGTCATTGAAAAATGCACCATCTCCCCTCGGATATGCGGTAACATTCTCATCAGTGGTAATCTGACCTGAAAGGCAGCTATGGATCTGGAGCACGAATGGCCAAAGGTGCATTTGTTTTCTTAGTGATGTACCCAGGCAAGTGCTACTGTACGTTGGCACAATATATGCAGCAGTAAAAAAAATAAAGTATGCACTAATTTATTTCATATCAAACCATAATACAGCAGACTCCGCATATGACTCCAGCTCCCTTTGCCTCCCAAGAGCTAAGTGCGGCTGCCCCCTGTTCAGGGGAAAACATGGGGGGGGAAAGTCGGGTTTTATTGAGGGGGGGAAAGACTTGAATACAATGGATGCAAAAATTAACTTTTTACTGCTTTAATCCTATTTTTGTGCTGTTTTAGTACGGGACATATTCCAATATCCTGTACTTATGATACACTGCCCTTAAATACGTCATACCTACACAACTTATTCTTAGTAAATGGCCTTCTTTTTTTTGGAAAAAAAGTGACATTATTTTAAACCCCAATGTGGTTTAGAGTTATTTATAATGTTTCTCCCAGTGAATAGTCTACTTTCCAGGGGCGAGAGGAGAAAAAACAATTTCGATGTACCAGGATCTGTTCACAAAGAAATCCCATGCATATTGGAGTTTTTTTAATCTTTTTTTTTGAAATTTTAAAATAAGGAAAGGGGAAAATCTAAAAAGGGGGGCCCTTCTATTTTAGGAGATTGCAAAAAAATTGTTTTTGTTTTCCTTTTTTTTCCCCCTTACTTTTTTAATTTCAAAAAAACGGCTTTTTTTCTGGATCCATGTTGTATGGGTCTATAACATGACAAATACAGAAATCTATATACCAAAAGGGGATGACTTAAAGGGTCACTAGCATCAAAATTTTTTACTTGAAAAACATTTTGAAAAAGAAAAATCTAAAACTATTTACAATTTTAAATTGGGGGGAAATGATTTTTTTTTTTGAATTTTTTAAAAGTTCCTCTATATTACTTTTCTCTAAACGTGGGTTCTTTTAAGATCTGGAAAGCACAGCAGTGAGAGGATTAGTGATGCCCTTCTTTCGGGTTTCAGCTCTGGTAATGGGAAGTGTAAAATTTTGGGGCTATGTTCACAGGGTTAAAACGGGGGCCACATTTAAACTGCGTATTTAGCCCCCATATTGCGCTCAAAATACGAGAAAAAAGGCCCCAGTCTTTAGGGGTAATCCAAAATTTTTTCATAGAGAACGTTTGGTTTAGGGCCCCTTTTCCCCCCGTTTCGTACAATTTTGGCCCAGGGGGGAAGATAAGTGACATGTCAATTACAAACCCGGCAAATACACGTGTGTAATAAAATGTCTATGGGGCCGGCGGGCTGAAGCCCCCCCTGCCCCGGGAGTACGCGTGATCGGCGGGGAGCCCCCAAATTTCCCGCAAAATTTAAAGGGGGCGAAATTTACCCCCCTGAAATTTTTTCCCGTGTAAATTTTTACCCTTTTATCACAAAAACCTGATAAAAAAATGAAAAAAATCCCCCCCCCCTTCCCCCCTAGTGAAAATTAAAGATGACCCTTTTTTTTCCTTTTTCATTTTTATTGTTTTCCTTTTTTTCCCTTTGGTTGGTTTTTACCCCCCCTATCCCAAATTCCTTTTTGGAAAAAATTTTTTAAAAGGAAAGGGAAAAAAGGAAAATCCCCTTTAGGTTCATTTAAAACCAAAATTTTAACTTTTTGAAATCCGGGAAGGAAAACCTAAATTTTTTAGGAAAAAGGAAAAAAGGGGAAAGCAGTTTGGGGAAAAAAAAGGGATTTTTTGAGATTTAAAAAAAGCCCCCCTTTTTTTTGAACCCTGACATAACCCAAAAGTTTTCCTCTCTTCCCGGGGCCCAAAAAAAAGGGGAAAGGGACAAAAAACTATTTTTTTATGTTTAACCCTTCCTTTTTTAATTCCCAACAGATAAAAGGGGCAATTTTTATTTTTTACTTTTTAATATTTTTAAAAAAAATTGGGTTTTTCCCCAAAAAAATTTTTAGTTTTTAAACCAAAAAATAAATTTTTTTAAAAAAAAGGCCTTTTTTCTGATGGCAGTGTCGCTTTGAAGCTTCTGCACGCACTTCAGACGTCTAAATTTTCCCTCTTTTTTAGGGAAAGTCTTTAAAATTTAAAACCAAATCCCCCTTTTTCCCTTTTGAATGCCCCTTTTCTTACTTGAAAAAATCCCCTTTAATAAACTAAATCCTTCCCTTCTAAAAGCACTTCTCTGCTTCCTAACTGCATATAACGCTGCAATTTATATATTATTTACGGCGTTTATTTGTTGAAAATTTTTAAACCATAAAAATGCTCCCAAGTTTTTGTGCTAATTTGTATAAAGACATAGATGAAAAAAAATTATCTCAATGAACCAGAAGTGTCCCTCTTTCACCATCCAAAAAAAATTGGGGGTTTATGCGGGACCCCAAGGGAAAAAATCTAAAAACATGGCCCCTTTTACCCTGTTTTTGGTTTAAATTTTATTGGTTGCCTTCTCCTGTAAAGAAAGGGGTTTTGTAGGCTCTCAAAAGTACTCAGGGCCCTGGGGGAGTTTTTGCAGCCCCTGCGACCCTCCAAAAACTACTATGCAAAACCCCTTTCTCATGTTAAAATTGAGTTCTTTGGGTATGAAGATACAATAACTCTAAATTGTGTCGCAAGAGTGCCTACTACCCTGGAACATGAAACTATGATGACCGGGTGTGCTGTTGTATGAGCTTTATGCTGAATTTTGTGTTCATGAACCCAAAGGCTATTTTCATGTGCATTCTGGTGGAATACATTTAAAAAGCATGTGTACTATGTATTCCATTGTTCTCCATGTAAAAAACAAGAGGGGGGAATTTGTCTTTTAATTAAAAGAGGTTAATCCATTTGGGCCCAAAATTGAAGAAGAATCTACATAAATAAATTAAAAAAAAACCCGAAACAATCCCCTAATCAAGATCAAAAGGGGTGAATTTAGACTTTAAACCCAAACAGAAAAGGCAACACCAGGGCCCCCCCGCTACTTAGGGAAAAATTTTACAGGTGCAGGCCCGATTGCCGAGCAGTGCCCCCCACCTCACCACTAGGGGGGGAAAAACCGGCCCCCCGGGAAATTTAAAATTTACACCTATTCACACAGCAAAGCCCCAAAAAAACCACAGTTCAATACATTGGGAGACTGCAAAAATGAAAAAATTTTTCATAAGACAACCACTCACACGCCCTTTTTTAATATATGAGGGAGGTTTGGTTTATGGTATTATAATTGCATATTTGATACAAAGATAAAAAAGTGCCCAAAATTTTTTTAACACCCCTAATGGGCTCACAGCCTGTTTTTGCAAATTACTTTTCGATTGGGGGGGGCTGCCCCCGCAAATTTTGGGGGAGAAATTTTGAAAATATGTCTCTGATTTTTATTGTGTATTTGTCAGTATGTATTAGTGTGTATTAGTCAGTATATTTTTGGTTGGACAAATACGCCAGGTAAATGTAGCTTAAGAAAGTACATATTTGAATAAATCAACAAATCCATCAACTTTCTGTTGATCACTTCACTTAATTAAAAATTTTTTGGGCTGGTAAATACAGGGTTGTTTTCCTTTTTTGGGGGTTTTAGAATTAGAAGTTTTTTCCTTTTCTCATTAAGACTGGGCCCCCCCACAAACAATAAAACCCCCTTGCAAACCCTGAAAATGGCCAAATTTTCCCCTTATCATAGTAAAAGTTTAAAATACTCTTTTAAATTTTTTTCTATGAATTTTGCACTTTTTTTTTGGTGGGGGTTTTTCTGCTTATTTCCTTTTTAGGCGATGTCTATAAAGCACGGTATTCTCGTTGGATTTTCAGATTCAGTATATAGAATCCGCCGAAAATCCGTTGGTACACATTGCTGTGTAGACACAATGAAAAATCCATAATAATAATAAATAAAAATTAAACTTTATTTATATAGCGTCAACATATTCCTCAGCACTTACAATTTGGGGGGTAAAGTACAACATTAACATTAAAAGTACTTAAGATGAGAACAAGGTGTGGGGGCCCCCTGTGCAAGGTTTAAAATTTAATTAGGGTGTAGGGAGACGAAGGGCAAAAAGTGCTAGATTTACAAGGTCCCGCCATGTGACATAAATTGTTTTTTTTTTACATTAAAATTGGTGAAACCCGCCACCCCTTTTACATCTATATCAGTTAAGTGCGGAAAATAGATGGTGCGCTAGGGGGTGGGGGGGGGGGAGGGGTTGCATTAGGGTTTTTGGTAGGCCAGAGTGGAAAATTATTCTCAGGGGCCCCTTTTAAAATATGAGAGTTTTGAGTGTCCTGATCGCCCCCCCCGGGGAGCATTTCCAGAGAAAAGGTGGCAGTGTAAAAACTTTGGGGACAGGGCATGGGAGGTTCGTGATTGATGGGGTAACCGATTCATCAGCAGGCGGAGAGAGCGGGGGTAGGGTGGTAGACAGAGATGAGGGAGAAGATGTAGGGAGGAGCAGCGCTGTGGAGAGCTTTATGAGTGAGAGTGATGAGTTTATGTTGTATCCATGCTGTAGTCTACATAGAACTGATTCTCTCCATGGCCTAATGGGAGAAAATCTTCACCCTTTTTTTCCCAGTACTTTATACTTTTTTGGTCCAATTCCAGTTTTGTCTAAAAAGCTGCTCCATGACTACATCATGTGAACAAGAAACCAGAACGAAGCAGTACAAATCATATATTCATCCCAGCTAAAATGTGTTCTCTAGTAAAAATTAAAAATCGACTTAAATAGGAATCATTGTTTAAGTTTTTGTCCCATAGTAAGTGAAAGCATGCATGTGACTGATCATGTAGCATAAAGAAAAAGCAAAATAGTGAAGGAGAATTGAAACCACAGAGACATTCATGGAAAAGTAAACAGAAGGAACATCAATAGACCTTCCTTGTCATTTTCTAAAACTGCTTAATAGTCAAGGAAGCATAATCCACTAAGTTATATCCCCAATGTATCCTTAGGCAACCCCAGAAGCATTTTGGCTGAAACTTACTTAACCATATACTTACTATTGTAATAGAAATAAACTTCATCTGTTTTGGACTTGGCCACGCATGGCTGCTGTGTAACTTGCTGGGGAAGGTAAATCACTGTAGGTCACCTTGTTTCCATCAGGTTAAAGGCACAGAAAGGGGTTAAGACAGCCCACTTATCTGTGGCATACGACAGATTGATTTCCTTGATTTTAATTGGATTTAGGTTTTGTCACGTCAAGGGAGGTGCAGTGAGCCCTAACTGGAACCCAGCCCACTGTCCCTGCCTACTTGACGTGCTGCCCTAGGCGGCAGACGGCAACTGGGCGACAGTCCCTGTGCTGCTAAAGTGCTGCGGCCGAGAGAAGCAAGAAAAGTCAAACAGTCCGGGTCAATATCAAATGGAACGCCAAAAGCCACAAATCAGAACCAGAGGAATAAACGTAAACAAGCCGAGGTCAAAAGCCAAACGGAAGCAAAGCACAAAATCAAGAGACAAGCCGGAGTCAGGAGAACAAGCCGAGGTCAGGTATACTGATTAGCAAAACAACAAAACAAAGAACAAGAAACACAAGGCAGCCAGGAATATCACAGGCGCAGCAGTCAGCTTTCAGGGAGTTTAAATGGGATTCCTGGATACCGCCCCTGCAGCTGATTGGAGCGGCCTCCGGGTCCTCCCATTGGCTGGTGCACTCGCCCCATGTCAGGAGTGGCTGGGCGTCTGTCACTCACAGAGCTGTCAGCAGCAAGTGTATCAGGGAGGGAGCGCACATCAGCTGATGCAGCCTGTCTGCAGTCTATGCACAGCTTAGCCCTGACAGGTTTTTTTTGTTTTGTGCAATAGTAGACAAATTCAAGTTTGGCCCTTAAAGGGGTTTTACCACAAAGGCATTTCATGATCTGTTGTTCTCGCTTCTACTTTCAGTGACTTCAAAAGGGAGCATGTATAATTTGTTTGAACTGCATATCATGTGACCCAGCAGGCATGACATCACCATAGCTTTCCCCACAGTGTGCTTACTCTAGTCAAACAAAAATCTGTTTATGTAAAGTCATGTAATCTAAAATACAAGAACTATGAGTAGCTACAATGTAGTGGAGTGGTTAGCACTTCTGCCTTTCAGCATGGGGATCCTAGGTTCAAATCCCTGCAGGAACCAAACGTGGATCTTTTTTTCTCAATTCACATACCTGATTGAGTCTTCTTTTTTCCTTGAATTTATTTGCACTGTTTGACTAATTATTAAGGATTACAAAGGACAGGAGTAGAATGACAACACCTGGGGTTGAACACTTGCTCAGCAGTGATTGTGTGTGATTATTAAGTAGGGAAGAGACTGACAGCAGCTGCCTGAGAAGAGAAGTGATGACTGAGCATGTGCGACCATGACTGAGGAGCAATCATCACTGGTCGGATCACCTAGGAACAAGGTGTACACTATGGATCAGGTAGCAGATAAAACAAAAATTGTGCAGAATTTTTAGTTTTGATGAAAAGTGAAAATGTTTATTATTTTATTTTCAAGCTTATCACATCGATTTTACTTGGTCAGAAAAGCCTTTTAAAAGCCAGAGACAGCTTTAGACTAACACTTAGCGGTTGGGCTGTGGGCGGGTTTATAGCAGTGATTGACATACCCTAGCTGAGCATGCTACATTGAAATAACTGCATGAGATGTACAATCTGAAGAACAGAAGACTACAGAGCTTTTAGGGTTAAAATATGTCCTTATCTTAAACAAAAAAAGCTTCAAACATAGAGGTTACACATAGTAGGGAGTGACACCACCATGGGCAGCTTCCAGCTAATCAGATAAGTGAATGGAGAAAGAGAAGGTCGGTAACCAAGAGAAACTTGTGTGCACTCAGAAGAGATAAAATCTCTCTTATCTCCTAAACAAAGCAAAATAAAAAGCAATGTATTTGATAATAGGCTTCATTTACCTTTCCCTGCATGTTGAAAGCTAATCATTGAAGTGAGAAAACAAAGCTGTCAATAGACAATGTTTAGTCTCTTCCTGCTGATTCTCCAGCACAGGAGCTTGTGTATTTAAGTAAATAACAAGTTTTAACCCTCAGAGCTCTGTAGCTTTGTTCACCACAGATAAAAAACTTTGTGCACTCATGTCACTCTAATAGAATCAGCTAGGAATAGCAAGGCTGATACGCCAATCACTGCTGTAGACCTGCCCATAGCCTAACCAGGAACCTAACCAGTGTGAGTCTGAAGCTGCCTGTGGCTCTGTAAAGATATAGGCAGGTTGCGGATGTATTACAGATGATAGGTAGAGTAGTAGTATTGATGCACAGTGGTCATGTGGTACAAGGGTGATTGCAAATAAGACAGACAACAACAGATCCAGGAAAACTTCAGGCTTTTATTCATGGCACGCCTCTTTGTGAATGTTACACATGCTTTTATCAATCAGCAAGCATTCTGGGCAGGGCACATCACATCATCACTGTATACTTCAGAAACATCACCTGCATGAGTGACTTTTCCTGACAATCTCTCTTGTCTGACCTAGTCCAGCAGTGCAAAGGTGCTGGCATCTGGCGCTGACTCTATCTCAGCCAAGCCATGCAGGATGCTGGCACATGATGACTCAAGGCACTCTCTGTCCATTCTAAGGCCTTGTCCCCACTGCACGGGTTTTCACCCGGTTTTTCAGACGGTTTTTGGTTTTGAAAAACGTCTGCAAATCGGTTGAAAACATTTAACACGGGCCTCTATGGAGAACCTATGCAGCAGTCCCCAATGCACGGGTTTTCCGCCCGGTGGTTTTTCAGACCGCTGGCGGCCCGAAAACAAAGAACATGTTCATTCTTCCGTCTGGTTTTCGGGTGGTAGAAGAACATGTCTATGCGAAGGGGGAGAGCTTTTCTCCACTAATCGCTGAGAAAAGCCACACCCCTGCGGCCGTGTGCACTGCACGAAAACAGTTCAACTACCGTTCGGATAAACTGACCGGTATTTGTCCTGTCCCGTGTAAATGGCCACTTAGTGTCCCCCAAACTGCCCACCTTTTAATCTGTAATCTGACCCACTCCATCTTTCTCTGTCTCTATGTCACTGTTTTGTTTCTCCTTCCATCAGTGCCCTCTGCTTTCTGGTGTTTCTTTGATGTTCCTCCTTTAACTGCTCTGTGGTATTTCTGTGAGTGGGGCTGCCCCGACCTGTACTACTTATCACCGGCTGATAGGTAGGCTTCCCCTTTTTATTTGTTGCATACAGCTTCTAACTATTGTGGCAGTGCGACCTTAGAAGATCGCATTTCTCCGCCACTAGAGGTTCTACAGCAGCTGAGTTCCAAGTTATGGGTTACCAAGTTGCTGCCTGTCAGTGAGGAAGGTCAGCAGTCTGGCAAGGGTAACCAAGAGTTAATTAATCAGGTGGTAATTAGGAGAGTTGATTACCTGAAGGTCTGTTAAATAGCCTGGTCTTCAGTATACCAGGGGGGGAGCGTGGCTCACAGTCAGTGGAGGACGTGTGCAGGCCTTTGTCCAGGAGAGTATCCTGAATTCTTCCCCCCTAGGCTTGAGAGAAGCCAGGCCCAAGGACTATATTGTACAGTGTGAGTACATGTTTGTGGGGCTGGGTAGTAGACCCAGACCACTGCTAGAGAGGGACTCTCTGTACGTTTAGTTAGTGGCTGGACGGCCTAGGATTTATTTTGTTTGCTGTATATGTTTTCTGTTTTGGAGAATAAAGCTGGCGGAGACCAGATTCAATGAGTAATCTGTGTCGACATGCTGTTCCGTTTACCAAAGCGGCGATCCCAGAGCGAGAGTGTCCCCCAGGCCGGGCCAAGATGGCGGCTGAACACGAGTGAACGCTTACATATGGTGGAGGTATGCAATGGGCACATCGGCCTCAGGACTGACACAGTAACTGAAGTGGCGCAGTGGCGCGAGAATTGGTGCATGTGTGGCACAATTGAATGGGCACAAGAGTGCTGAACCAGTGGACTGGTGAATTTTTGCACAGTGTTGGGGCTGCGGGGTTAAGTTAAAGGGCCAGCAGCAAAACCACTACTGCTTCTGAAAAGTGACTGTGCATTGGAAGGACTGGTTTGCTGATCCTGCAAAGCTGCCTAGGATTGCTGCAGCCGCTTTGAAAGGGCCAGACCTCCCAGCACAGGGACTGTGTGTTTGCTGGAAAGAGACTGGTGCTGTCTGAACTTTTACCAGCTGGGGAAAGCATGGGTCGCAGGAAGCAACCAAAGTCCTGGAGGAGAGGGCAGGTCATGTGTGAGTTAGTGCACCCTGGGACCACCCGACAAGCAGCACCAGATGACCATAACCAACCAAATTCTTGGTGGGGAGAGCAGGTCATGTGTTTGTTGTCACGGTTCACGCCGCGGTTCCCTGCCTTGGGCCGTCGGCGTGTCGTGCCTTCCTGTGCTTACCTGTCCTGTCCTGTTGCTTCCTGGGGTCCTGTGTGTGCTCTGTTCCTCTTAGGACGCGTGCGCTGCAGCTTCCTGTCTTTTATAGGTTACTTGTCTCTGTCTACTTCCTCTTTACCTCTGACCCCTGCCTATAAGAGGAAGTTCCTGCCTCTGCTCTTGGTCAGTTCATTGCAGTCTGTTGCTGACTCAGCTGCTTCCCATCTTGAGCTCCTGCCAGCATCTCAGGTCTTCTGTTGGAGCCTTTAACCCCTGAGATGCTGGTCCAGTGTCTTTGTCATCTGAGCTCCTGGCCGCCCATCCGTTGTGTCTGTGTCTCCTGTATCCTGCTGTGTTCCTGTCCTGTATGTGCTCTCCTGTTCCTGCCGTGTTCCCTGGTCTGTACCTGATGTGTTACCCGTCCAGTTCCTGTCATATCCTGTGGTGCTATGTGTACGTTTAACCCTCCTGTATCCTGCTGTACATGTTCCTCTGTTCCTGTATTCCACCGCCTGGATTCCTGTCTTGCACCCCGGCTGTCACCGCAGGTAGCCACGTCAGGGGTAGTGACCTGGGGGTCCCGCAGCCAAGTCCATCCCGCTTTGCAGCGGGCTCTGGCGAAGACCAGGGGCCCCTTAGACTCCACTCCCTGGCGTGGTCCTCCAGCTACCACCACGCCTGCGGTGATAATTTGATCCACACCCGGATGTCTGCGGTCGGCGCTTCGTCATACGTCTGTCAGCGCAGCACCGTTACAGTATGAACTGACCATGGATCCCGCCGGGGTGACCCTGCCCTCGTCTAGAGCGTCTGCACCCGTTGCCTAGCTCATGGTTCAGCCCAGAGCTTCCGTTTGGCCTAGCTCATGGTCCAGCCCAGAGCTTCCGTTTGGCCTAGCTCATGGTCCAGCCCAGAGCTTCCGTTTGGCCTAGCTCATGGTCCAGCCCAGAGCACCCTTTGGCCCAGCTCATGGTCCAGCCCAGAGCTTCCGTTTGCCCGCTCATGGGCCAGCCCAGGCTTCCTTTTTTCCTGCTCATGGTCCAGCCCCCGAGCTTCCTTTTGGCCTAGCTCATGGTCCAGCCCAAAA